>PVHY01002699.1:0-121200 GCA_004024945.1 Uropsilus gracilis | reverse complement strand
TCTCCCTGAAGGCATCTCCAAAATGAAGTCCCAGGTCTTCTTGGCCCAGCGAGTACACAAATGTGCATGGTGACATCGTGTCTCTACAGTTGTTTCTCCTGTGTTGCATGCACTGGTTCTCTTGGTCATCCATCTGCTATGTCCAGCTCAGGCCTGTGGGCTGGACTTTTGCATGGTTCCTCACCCGTTCTATGTTGGGGTTGGTGTTGTATATATTCTTGGTCCTCTGAAAGTTTAGCTGGAGTAAAAGAGACATGGAAGGGGCTGGGGCTCCCTCCCCACCCCCCACCCCGACCCCTCTTGCTCGCGCTGGAACCTCCCAGGGCGGGGGTGGGCCCAGAAGTCCCGCCCTGTGCCTTCCCAGGCTCCCTCTGGGTTAGAGGCCAGGGGCAACATGACCCTGCCGAGCTGAGCTGCAAGTGGCTGCCCAGTGCCACAGCCACCCGCTGGTGGGTAAGGACTGTTTCCCCACCTCATCCATCTTCCTGGGTCCATTCAGATGGGGGGACTTACCCGAGAAGCCTGACCCTCCTCGCTCCCTGCTGGCAAGGGAATCCCAAAGGCCAGGGACCCGGGCTTGCAGGTGGCTGGATGGCTGCCTGCTGGTGGGCGGGGCTCCACCTCTCACTCTTGATAGAATGGCCTAGAGTGACCCTGACACCTTGAGAGACTCAAGCAAACACACACACACCAATACCAAAACAAATAACTTTGACAACATCCCACAGGTCATTCTATCCTTCCAAAAATAGCATCTGTTCAGGTACCACCTTTACCTTCTGGCCTACTCCTAGGGTTCTCTAGGAGTTAGTTTCCCCAGAAAGTGCCTTTCCTTTTTATATATGTCCTGTTGTGTACACAAATATACAAATCTAAGTTAAGCAAACGTCTCAGTAAAATGGAGCAGTTTGCATCAAAGTTCTATTCTGATCCTTTCAGTTCCCAATGTCCATTTGATCAACTATTCTCAGTGAACTGTCAAGGCTCTTGAGGCCAAGATTCAATCATGGTGAGGCACAAACATTCAAGAGTCAGCCTGCCCCATGGTACCTACAACCTCCGAGGGAATCCTTTCATCATCCACCTACCTGATCATTTATTCATTCACTTAACAAATATTTATTGAGCATGTACCATGTGCCAGGCATTGTAATGGGACCAAGGAATAAGATGGTTAGACAGCTTTTTCCTTGCTTCTTACACAGCTAAGTAAGGAAGACAAATGTTAATGTGAAACCCCTAAATAAATCAAAATCGTTCCTGTAGAAAACTTTATGTACTTTGATAGCATATGGTTTTTATAATAAGAAGAATTTAATCAAGTCAGGGAGTCACAGATGGGAGACTGGCTAAAAGCTAAGTGATAACTGACCTAAGGTTAAAGAATGCATGACTGTTCTAGGTAAAGAAAAATGTATATAGCAAAGGTGGGAAATGATCTTGACCTTGATGGGCCAGATGTTGAAGGGTCCATAGTTCAGAGAGTAGATTCTGTTCTCAGGTCTACAGCAAATCAAACCAGGAAAGGGAGTTCCAAGGACAGCAGTAATAGTGGTCACTCTCCCTAACATGCAGTCCTCATGGCTTCCTCTCTCACACACTGTGCAGAGTTCTAGAGTTTACAAAGGATTTTTATATATCTAAGTAGCTTCATTTAACATACCCTGACCTTTTTTAAATTTCTTCCTTTCTTTAGGTTGGGAGACCAGGAATTATTTGTTTTGTTAATGAGGAAACTGAGATGTGGAGAACTGAGCCAATGTGCCAATGGTGAGAAATTAGTTGGTGAGGGTTTGAAGTCAAGGCTTGGAAAAAAGGCAGACTTTCTTCACCCCAACCTGTGACTTCATGGGGATGGGTTGCCAAGACAACCCAGCAGACCAGAGGAAGAACTAGCATTGAAGCAGAGGGATAAAAACAATGATGTACAAAAAAAAAAAAAGCAAGCTTGCGCTTCGGGGCTTTGTTGAGTTCTAAACAGGGTCTTTGTTTTCAGGCAGGTCACCTGCTCCTGCTGGTGGCCTGCAGCACTCCTCACAACCCCCCATTTGCAGGTGTTTCTGTTTTTTATTGGCATGTGATCATAATTCCTTTTTGCTTCCTCTGCAAAGATCTGGACCAAGCTGTAGATATATTCAGAAAGTATCTGTCTCAACTCTCTGTATAAAGGACACAAAGGTATTTCTGAAAATTAGAAGTGGATGGGACTTTTTGACTGGCTCCCCAGTAACCAACAGAATATTATGCCCAGAAGTGATTGACACCATATTCTGATGAGAATCCACTTTTGGAGAAAGTCTGAGGAAAAAGATGCTTTTCACCTAACACTACCACTGTTTCCCCCACCTGCTTTGGATGTGGAAATAATATTAAAGATAGAACTGACTATTAGCTTCAACTCAGTCTTTTTTCATGTGTATATGTGACAAATTAACATTTAAAATATTAATGATTACACATGCAGAGCTGTGTGGTTGTGTGTTAGAAGCAGGGTAAGTCGTCCATCAGTATTCAAGTCAAAAGCTATCATTATCATCTTTGGGATCCATCAAAATGGATCCGGTCAGAATTTGAAACACTTCAGCATCCTTTTCTCTAACAGTTTGCTTTTTGGCTGGATGTCACTATTAGTGGAAAAAACATTCCAGAAGGTCCCTATTAAAATACACATCTGGGGGAGGGAGGGAGGGAAAAATCAGGGGAGGGATGAACGCAAGAGGTCAAGAGGATGACTCATGTGTGACATGGTGGTGGGGGAACCTTAGAGAATCTAATAATGTGAAAAAAAAGTAAACAATTTAAATATTTTAAAAAATACACACCCTCTGAGCTTCTGAGACTAGATCTAGGGAAAATTCCTAAGGGAGTCTAACATAGGGTTCCACATTTGAGAATGGGAGAAGTGGTTTCTGTTAAGTTAGGCTTTTTGCTTGTTTGTTTTGCAAAGGGAGAGCACATTGGAGATGAAGGAAGTGAAGAGATCAGAGACTAGGCTCTTTACTGAGGAAAGAAACCTGGGTGGGCATCCCACACAACTAAGAGCAGGAGCAGAGAGAGCCATGCCTAGCTGAATGACTGTGTCCTTTTATCTGGTCTTGGAGTGGGGGGTTGAGCAGGCAGAATGGGGTGGAGGGAGAGTTTTGTCAAATAGGTGATGTTTTCTCCTGATAGGTGATCAATTTCCCTCTGACCAAACTTACTCAAGGGGTCTGGGGAAGGTGGGTCTCTTTAATGTTGCTTGAGTCAGTGACTCAGGGAAAGGGGGTTTAGGTAGTTGGTACCAACAGGAAGGAATTTGGGAGCTAGATCATCTGTTCCATTTCATTGGCTTCTGGAGAGAACAGCCAGGGTTGGGAAAATAAGAACCTCAGAGTTAAGCATGTTTGCAGTCACTGGTATAATAAGGACAAAGAGAGGCTACAGTTCATTTTCTGCTCTACTAACTGATGAGATCATCTTTTTGAAGTCAGTCATCTCTGTAGAATTAAAGCTACCAGAGTGGGATGGAGAGGGAGAATGGAGTGTGGAGGGAACACAATGACCTATGGTGAAGGACTATGGGTGCCTTGGGAGGTATGGTGTGGCAACATGCATCTGACAGGTGTGGCCCTATACTTTTAAATCATTTATACTGCTGTAAAACAATGTTACTTCAATAAAAATAAATAGCTTATCTTTCTTCTTACTACCTCATCCATATTTATAGTGTGAGCACTATTGCTCAGTGTGAGCACTGCCCTATTGCTCAGAATTAAGAATAAAGCTTCAGAGCCAAGCCCTGTGGGTCCTCTGTGACCTGTATTCTAAAGCAAGGGTCTAAACACACCATTGCTAAGGAGTGGTCAAGCTGGTGAGTCTTCATACCCATCAGACTTCATGGAAGTGATACACAGATTCACTAGGGAGAATTCTGGAAGGAAATTCAAAACAGTTTGGAGGACTGTAATGTTCTCTACTCTTCCCCATGAGGGGTGGGGAGGAGATGGACCTTAAGAGAACTACTCATAGATGGGGAGTTGGTCCCAGGAAGCATGCTAACTCCTAAACACACACATTCCACCTGTGATGAGGTGCTGAGCTGCAGAAACTCCACGGGTCCACTGTCACTGCCACCAGAATGATGCCCCAAACAATTGTTGGGAAGACCTGCCTGACATGGTGGAGGCACAGAGCCTCCAGGAGGAGGTGCCAAACAGTGACCACTGGTGCAGCCCTAAGCAGGAGTTCAGCCAGAGTGGGTGTGGTGGCAGCACCTGAACCTCTGCCTTCTACTGGAGCCAGGATGGTGAGCTTCCCACAGCACAGACAGACGCTAGGTAAGGTGATCTGCATCATTGTCCATTGCTTCTCTGGAAGCTGTGAATTTCCAGAGCAGAGGACAGTATGGGGATCAGTCAGAGGATCCAAATGCCCCATGATGGACTTTGCAGAAGTTACCCTATTCATTGAAAAGCCCACATTTGATGACAAACACTAGCTAATAATTTGATTCCTGACATAAGAAAGGACATTCAAGAACTAAGAGCAGAAGTTTTGTGAAAACTGTTTTCAAAAAGCCAACAACATCCTCGACCTTCTTCTTCTAAACCCTCCTCCCCCAGGGGAGCCAGAAGTTGACTGTGAGGAGGAAATGAAGCAGGAAGGGTGGAAGAATATCCTCTGGAACGTTCCTTACTGCTGCTCCCTGTTCTTTAGGCTGTGGTCTCATCTAAGGTGAGGGGAGAAATGCTACAGCAAAAGAATGAGTAAACTTTTGATCTAGGAAATCATCCTAAGACTTAAATATGACAACAAAGCTATGAGATCTTTCCAAGGTGCAGTCAAGAGGGAAAGGAGATCTGAAAGTTCACTTGAAAGGAAGCAGTTGAGGGTCATAGAACACTGCCAAGTTCAGAAAGTTTAAGAAACATATCTACAAGAGTAAGGAATCAGAAAACACTGTTTGCTGAGTTTTTTATTTTTCTACCTAACGCAAGTCTGCTTCAACATTTCTCTTTTCTGTTCAGTTGCCAAAGACACATCATCCTTTGGATATCTACAATGTCCCCCAACTATTTCATACTCACCTCTGGGCTCCCACAGGCCAGGACAACTCTTCTGCTGTTGACTCATGACAAATATCCCTATGAGAATTTCATCTCGACTCAACACTGTAATTACTACATCTACTATTTTCTTTTACTATTGAAATATAATTGCAAGGTATTTCCTATTTTATGGAGCAGGAAAACAGGTTCAGCCAGTATTTGAATTCAAATGTGTGAGATTCCATGTTAATATTCTTTCAATGTATCTTCTTATATATTTTTTATATAACATCTTTCAAACTCATGAATGAGATCAGGCTATAGGGATGGTTGACTTAGTCAATGACCAAACTACTTGTAAGTTATCACTGATTATTCTGTTCTTACTGCTAAAATCTAAATGTTCATTTGAAGGCTACCTTTGGCAGACAGTGGGATGTTTAGCATGTCAAGACTCTAGACAGAGGACTGGCCATCCCGCCATGAGGATCATTAACACCAGGACAAGCACATACTTAATTTTCAAAGCTCACTACTGGAACTTTCTGGGTACCACCCTGTGTCTGCTTATAGCTTCCAAGTCATCTACAAATTTGAATGTTTTTATCCTTACTTTTCCTCAAATTTAGTGTTATTATCGCAATTTCTTGTCTTCCTGGTGTAGCTGGAACCATCTCATTTTGAGAAAGAAGCCAAGTCTCTCTCCTTCAGGACCCATCCGTAGAGCAGAGTCCAGAAGCCTGTCTATAAATGCCAGTCAGCACATGAGAGGTTGTGAGGTCATCTGAAGTAGCCAACAACTAATGCAGCAATTAAGAGTGCTAAAATACCTCTTAAGTCATGTCTACTATGACCTATAGATTAACATGTCAATTTATTGTTCAACGATTGAAACATTTTTCGATTTTTCGAAGGTTCAGGAAAGTGGAATATAATTGCTCAACAGCTGAGAAGTGGAGCCTGTGAGCAAACTTTATTTATGAAAATTAAGGAAGACTAATTACATGGAAAAGAACATTTTTCTCTATCTCCATCCAAGTTAACCACAAGGAACGTGCAGAGATAAAATATATTCTCCCAGAAAGTATGAAAGCTTGTACTCTTATCATTGAAGGAAGCTCTGAGACTTTTTATGAAACCACAGAATTCAGTGTTAACATAAAAGCCACTTGCTTAGTAGGCAGTTTCTGTGATGTAGCCCCCAATAGTGATTGTACTTTCTAAGCAGAGGATGTTAGGGCCCAGCCTAAATCTAACAGTGTCTGAAGGGTTGAAACCTAGGCAGCTGTGTTTTTAAAGTGACACAGCTGATTCTGGATTGGAGCCAAGGTTAAGAACCACTGCTGACAGCCTTGCATTAAAAAAAGGCAGAACTCACTCCCCCCCCCCCCATTACAACCTTACAAAAGAAAAAAATAAGCAAAGCAAAATAGATTTGGAAAATTAAACCCTAAAATATATTAACCAAAGGGAAAAGACATCTCACCAAGTTCCAGTAAAAAAGTGACAGGGAAACACCACTAAGTACCAGTCATTAAAAAACATCATAAGGGGTGTTATTACAAACACTAGCATATTTTAAATGAAATGGGCACATTTCTAAAACTGTTATAAGGAAATACGCCCTCCAAGTCTGAAAGATACATATATGAAAGAATCAATCTAATCTATCTATCTATCTATCTATCTATCTATCTATCTATCTATCTATCTATCTACACATATACATACACATCTATATATAAACATATATATGAAAGTAACTGGACATTTAATGTAAAACAATCCATCATAAGATACAATTACAGTTCTAAGATGGCTTCAGAAATCTTCAACAATAAAATCTTCTGAACACTGAGCAAGAAATAATCACATCCAAACTCTTTCAGAGCATAGAAAATGAGCGAATATTTTCCAACTCATTCCATAAAGCCAAAATAATCTTGATACCAGAATCTTGAAAGAAAATTAAAAGCCAACCCTTCTTGTGAATATACATGCAACATTCCTAAACAAAATTTTAAAATCCTACATACATGTAAAAGTTATGTAAAATGATCAAATTTAGTTAGTTCTATCAACACAAAGTTTAACATTTAAAATTAATAAAGGTGATTCCACATATGACCAAAATAAGAGTAAAGACAAGTAATCATTTCAATACATACAGAAGAGGCATTTGATAAAATTCAGCATATACTCATGATTCAAAAAAACTCTTGGCAGAGGAGGAATAGAATCTTTGTCTATTAAGTGGAATTTACAAAAGGCCTGCAGCAAACTTAAGCTTTTCCCCAATAATGGGGACAAAGATGCCCTTATCACTGCTTCTATTCAGCAATATACCAGAGGGTGGAGTGGGCATGAACAGGCGAGAAAAATAAATGTTGAAATAAAAGTTATCATTCACAGGTAACATAGTTATATAGAAAAAAATTTTAAAAGACTGCTGATAAACTTTTAGAACAAGTATATTCATCAAGGTCACTGGATACAAAGTTGATAAGAAAATACGAATTTATTTCTAGATACCAGAAACAGAATATTTAAAATGACATTAAAAATGATTTACAATAATTTTTTTTAAAAAAATCAAAGACTTTATCTCAAGAGAAATGTGGAAGATCTATATATAGAAATTAAAGAACACCTAAATGAATGGGATACAACAGGTCCAAGCACTGGGAGTAGTTTAGTTCAAATTACCTACATTCACTGCGAACCTAATCAAAATTCCTGGAATTTGTGTTTGCATGGGTGAATTGACAAACTGAATCTCAAATTTATATCGAAACATAAAAAAAAATAGCCAAGATGAACTTCATTTGAAAGTGGATTATCATAATGGAAATTAACACTTGTAAAGCTATTTATGACAGTGTGATATTGGTACAATTAGACACATAGAAAAATATCTGAAAGGCTTCAGAAAGACTCCAACATAGATATCTGATTTATGACAAAGTCATACTATTGGGAAAAGGACAAAGTTTTCAATGACTGGGTCATTTAAATAGGAAAGGTAAAACTTCTAGGAGTTAACACAGGAAAACACTTTGACCTTGGTTAATAATTTCCTCAAAATGACTGATACATTGCACTAATTAAGAACTTGTCATCAAAGATATCAAAAATGAGAAGACAGTGGGAAGATAAATGCAATGCACACAGCCAACAGTTTCGTAATAGTAATATATTTTACAAACTCTAATCAATAAGACAATAAATCCAACACAAGATCAAATAACTTCTTCACAGAATAGCCAAAGACCAGTAAGTATATAAAGAGATAACTCAACATCATTAGTAGGTAGACAAGTATACAAGTTAAAAGGATGAGTTTTTCATCGTAGATTTACCAGGATGGCCAAAATGAAAATGGAGGAAGAAACTAAATGTTGCCACGAATGTGTGGAAACTATAATTCTCACAAGCTAGAGAGAGTTTAAATCGGTGCAAATTTGGAAAAACTGTTTGGAAATACCTAATGACCTAGTACATCCACTCAGTGACATACCAAAAGAAGGCTGTTACACATAATGTTATCAATATTCCTGTATGTGTCATTTGTGTTTGCATCAAAAGACACATACAGGAATATTGATACCATTATGTGTAACAGCCCAAAAGTGAAAATAACATAACTGGCAATAGAATAAGCTATAAGATATATTCATGTATGTTTATATAAGACATACTTGTAACAATAAGATACAAAAACTGGGCAATGGAAATAATGAGTCAACACTACAGTTACTTTCCATCTAGCTTATCTCTGCTAATTCCTAGGTCTTCAGCCTTTGACTCTTGTTCACTCATTATTTAAATTGTTGTTTCCATTTTGCACATCTTTCTGGAAATGGCTAAGAATGAAAATGTGTTTATCGCCTCATAATTCTTTAAAGAGCTAACAAATCCAAACAGAAGAATTGCAAATGCAGTTAGGCAAGGAAAGTCTAAATTGAATCTCAAGGGGATATGTGCGGAGGTCAAGTACCTAGACCAAACTCTGATAACTCTTTGGAGAAGGGCTACCTAGGTTTGGCCCCCTGTGCCTCGTTTTTCTTTAGAACTCAATAATCCTATAGAAGTCATTCTTTAAAAAAATAAACTTGTGGGTCACCTAAGAAATCAGGCTATATATAGCTAAGGCAGCCAGCTAGTGGGAGAGGAAATAAATTACTAACCAGCACTTGCGCTGGTGGTTTGGGTGGATCCAAATGACATAATCACCACCCCACACTACAGACATTCTTCTCCTTTCTTGACTAACTAGATTCTTAGTGGTTGACTAGGAAATAACTGCCCATAGAAAGGTACAAAGTAAGAGATTTGATAAGGCCATTAAGGAAGAATGAGCAGCTATGAATCCACAGGCTATGAATCCACAGACCCACAGGTTAGTGCTCTGACCTGCCATCACCTCATCTATAACCATAGTGCCCATGTTCCCGGGTTGTTACATTAAATGGAATAATGTAACTACATACAGTACTTGGTATCGACAGGGATTTAAAAGAGCAGAAAGTGATGAGACTTAGAATTTTAAACAAATAGCAAAAGATAATCAATGGGTAAGAAAATCCCTCTATTTCCCTAAAGCAAACCTTGGCAGCTAGCTTTAAAACACAAAAGCATCTCTGCATACCTGCAAAAGGTGCCCTCCCACTAGGTTAAGCAAAACAGAGGAAAGAAATACTTTTTTTTTCCTCCTAAATTTCCAAATTACAAAGGGGATACACTTAGATGCTATGCAAGTAGCAAATGAGCTGCAAAGATTTCAGTCACCACTAGGTGCTGCCAAAGATAGGGCTGATGTTGCTCTTACTCCAGCCCCATTATGCTTCTTGAGCCTTTAATCTACTTCACTTTTAAGGGAGAAAAACAAAAACAAAAACAAAACAAAACAAGACAAAAAAACCCAAAAAGCAAAACTGGAACATGACAGATGCTTAATGAGTCCAAAATTTTTGAAGATAAAAAAAAAATTTGTATTTCAATAAAGGCCACACAGCACACCAGAGGTAAAACAAATACTTTTATTGCACATTTATAAAATCTGCATAGTTGTAGCAAGTGTTCTTCCCTCCCACCAGACCCTCAATAATTGGAAAATTTCGTTAAAACACAATACCCAATCTGAAGTCTTTTAAAAATGGTCAAGTGGGGGATATCTCTCTCTACATATACATATATATAAAGATTTTTTTTTCTTTTTACAAACCCACATCCCTTATTTTTTCAGAGCAAAAATAGGGGCAGAGCATCAAAATGTACTTTTGAGCCAGCAGCAACCTTAGTCATCCGTTGCTGACAATTTTTCAGTTGCTTGAAAATTTTACCTAAATGGTTAACAACTATCAGAATGCTATCTTTAGTCGGGTTTTATAATGCTATTCCGTCTAAAGTCCTTAATACTTTTCCTTTCTTTCACTCAGGACTGAGTGTGAGGTTTTCTGGTTTATCTTAAAATAGAAAATAAAAGAGGGAGAAGAAAGGAGAGGCAGTTTTCTTTTGATTTTTCGGCATCTTACTGCCACATGACCTGATATTCTACCCACATGTAAAAAGGCCACGTGGTTCATCAGCAACCTATTTTGCTGTCTCGTCAAGAGCCAGGCTAGGCTAGATTGTATTTCTCATCTCTTGCAGTTAACAATTTTTAAATGTCATCTGCATTTGATAAAATAAGTAGTAGCTGTTCATCAAGTTCAGGTTCTGATGAACTACCTTTCTCTTCTGCTGTCAAAAATAGTTATGCCTGAAGGATCTTTTAAAAAGTGGCAAGAGGCTTCGAAAAGCCCATGCGTTCTGGTTGGTACACAAGGCATTGCAGGTTTTCTGGCATACTTCAATATCCAATTCACTGGCTCCTGCCTTTTTTCCAAATAGAAGTTGATTTATGATTCTGTACCCAAAAAGTGCAATTTTATTTTCAATCCTTCTTTACACACATAGCATGGTTGGGGGCTGGCTCTGAATGTTACTTCTCCACCTAATCCCTTTCCCAAGGTAAACACTGTGACAACAGACTTCTGTGCAACTGACAGGTAACCAAAGACCAGGCTGGGACTTCAACCTATGGGGATTATTTCACAGTCACAGTTGAAACCCCCTGAATGGACTCCATGACAGCTGCAAATCTGCTACAAAGGTCGTAGGGAGAATTGGGTCGAATAGTTGGAGGCTCCTTCAAGACAATGATTTCTGTGGAAGGATCTAGAAGCCTGGGTAGAAACTCCCCCAGGCACAGTTGCAGGTTTTCTGTGAAGGAAAAGCAGATGGTTACATACAGAGGAGCGAGATCTCTCAGGAATACCTGAGTAAGTCTACAACCTGTACACATAACCATATAACCCACTACCCTAAGACAAATCTTGGCAGCAAGCTTTAAAACACAAAAGCAGCTCTGTATATCCACAAAGGTGGCCTACCACTAAGTTAAGCAAAACAGGAAGGTTGAGCTCTAAGGAAACAGTTTTTTACCCCCATATAACCCATTACCAAACTGCAAAAGCTCAGCAAACTATAAACGATGATTCCTACAGGCTAAACTAGGAGCAAAGATCTCCTTGCCACATATATTGAAGTTTTGGTTACTGCTTTATAACACTGCATAAGTCACTTCCTTATGGAATTATCTTTTAAAGTAATCATCCTTCTAAAACTTGAGAAGATGGATATTCTAAATTTAACACACCATAAATACAACACTACAAACATTTAAGTGCTATTAAGTGTTTCTATTAAGTGTTTAAAATACATTAAGTGTTTAAAATACAAGTTTCTATTAAGTGTTTAAAATACATTAAATACCTAAAATACAATGAGTACACATGGCATTAAGTAAAGCTATATACCATACATGGTGGAAAGAAAAACTGAAATACATTAAGAGAAATTTATACTTACTGATTATTATAGAATTTTTCAAAAAGGATAAACCTAAATGCTATAATTAAAAAATAATAAATTTCCTTTACATCGGTGAGAAACTAACAAAGAGAATTCCTGCATCAATCTTCTAAGTCTACCAAAGTCACCTAAAAGAACTACGTTAGAGCCTCCAAAATGCTTTGGACAAGCAAGGATTCTCTTTCCTGACTTAACTAATCTTGAAGGCACATAGTTAATATTATGCTTGTGTTACAATTTTAGCTATGGCATTAGCAGGTAATGAAATCACATAAATAAATTTCAATTTTTAAATTGCAATTAAAGAGTTCAGATTTTGGCAGATGAAACAGCGACAGAAGTCTGACATTCCTGGAGAACAGTGATTTTTTTCCAGCAGGGTTTGATGACTTGACAGCTGTTGGTGGAGGTGCTTCATCAGTCAGAGAGGAGGTGACTGAGGGCTAGCAGGGGGTGGAGGTCCAGGCACCCTGCCCTTGGTTCAATGAGCAGATCTACTTTTACCTTACTTATGTAACAACCAGCATTATAAAGTGGGGCCACTGTAAGCTCCAGAATCCTTAAGAACCTTAGAGACTGTAAGTGCTAACAACAACACACCTGCAATATCTTGCCCAAGGTAAGAGCACCAATGATTTCTCATGATCTCGATGGCATCCAGGTCATCCTTGGAAATGTCATTATTAATGATAAGATGAATGCAGGGAATGATCAGCTCATTCATCACATTAATGCCCTCTGTGACGGAGTGGTCATCGTTTGTTTCAAAGAGAGAAGCTGCTTTAGCATTCAGCTCCTACAGATAAAAAGCAGAATGAAGAGAGTCTGAAAAAAGATGACTGTCTCAGCCCAGACATGCTGATTTCATAGGTATGCAGGTGATACCCACATTGGGATGTTTCAAAACGTGAAACTGGCCTAAATTCAAAGTCACCCTTAACACTTGCTGCTACTCAAAGCCTCGCTCAGCAGTTCTCAGTTTCCCCTGAGCATCAGCCATCACAGTATGCACAGAGGCCCAAGCGCCTCCCAGAGTCTTGGGTTCAACTGTCAAGAAGGGGTCTGGTATCACCACTAGAAGAAAGCCTCCCAAGGTGCCTCCAATGCAAACTGAGAGTTGAGGATCAGCAATGGAAAGAATCTAAATCCCCAACTGCCTAAACATGGGAGCTGGGAAGGACTTACAAATTGTTATCTGCGTAAAAGCCTGACTAATACAATTTAGATGTCAAATCTACAAGGTCCTTTACTCAGCTACAAAATGGCCCTGCCACACCTAGAACCGATTCAGTAATCAAAGCTTAACTCAGAGACTGAAGCTCTTGAGCTAAACATACGTCATGTACTATTCTCTTCCATCTGGTGTTAATAATCAGACAGCAGTAGAAATACTAGCCTGACTCTTCCAGAGAAGGACCATTCTGCCAGGTGACAGGGAAGACAATCTGAGGGCAAGGCACCTCTTTGTAGTTCTTGGAAGCTCAAGCACCTGTATGAACCCAAGTTTGTACAGCGGGAGGGATATGGGCTGCCAAACGCAAAATAGGCTGGGATAGTTCATCAGCGGTGCGTGACAATGGTATTAATAGAACATCAAGACAACTTTCTATGGTTCGCATCTTTACACAAAAACAGAAACCTCTTAAGGCCATAGGTCTCATGTACTAGTTTAGAAGGGAACACAGAAAAAATACTGCATTCCTTCAACATACATTTATCACACATTGCTTCAGCATACATTTATCACACACTCGGTATGTGGCCGGCACAGGGGAAAAAAGGAATTTAATAAATTATTTTTTATTAAAAAAAGAATAAATTTCTGTGCTCAAGAACTTACAGTTCAGCAGGAAAGCAATGTGACAAAGTCTATAACGTAGGTAAACAAGCTGATTCTCATCCTTGCTTTTGTTTGGCATTAAAGATGAATACACATGTATGGAACATAAGAGAATCTGATTCATGTAAAACTGTACTTGATAATTTGGGAGAAATCTAAAACCCATGGAAGACCTCTCTCTCTCTCTCTCTTTCTCTCTCTCTCTCTTCTCTTTAATTGACATACAACGTTTACTATTTTAGAGTACATGACACAACTTTTCAGTATTTGTATACACTGTGAAATGATAACGCAAGTAAGTCTAGCTCTTTCTCACACAGCATTACAAACTCTTGTTCCCATGATAAGTTCTGATCTACTCTCTTAGCAACTTTCGAACCCATCTCCCATTATTTTGTTCTTTAAGTGCTATTTCTCCAAGGATTTCAAGGAACAGAGATAAGCATAATACAATAATAGAAACGAAGAGATTTTACAAGGAGTACAAACCAGCAGGCATTTTCTTCGGTATAAAGCAATCACTGACTCCTTCACCCCCCGCCGGGGCCCCTTCATCAACAGGGCAGCATTGCTCTGGTAGGCATACACCAGGTAGGAAAGCGCTTCTTGATACCTTAGAAAACAGACATCAGCTGAGTGGTCCCCCTCCAAAATCAAGGGCTTAGATCTGCTGCTACCCTAACACAGGAATTTACTTGCAGGCAATTATACAAAAGTCTGGAAGATGGAGGGAACATGGCTTGATGGGAAAAGTCCGAGGGCTAAAGATGGCAGCCACTGTGTTATTCTACAAATTGGCTGAAAATCACAAGGCAAATCACGAAACTCCCTAGGGTTCCTGCCCAGCTGAAATAGACTAGAGGCTTAGTTAGGTCCATGCTAATACACACATCACTGTGTGGACAATGGGGAAACACTTTATTGCTCAGAGCAGAACTGAAGGCAAACACTGGAGGAAGCAGAGGCACACTGGAAGGAGAGGCCTGATAAGGGAGGTAATCGATGGCTGTGATTTTTAGTACCTCTAAGCAGGCATCAATAAATAAGAGTCCTGATCAATAACCTTAGTGAAATGAAAGGTCAACATACTTTCCTTTCTGATAGAGTTCCAGGCCTGTTAGGAGATACACAGACACCTTTCGAAACAAACTATAATCTTCATGCCACTTCTGAAAAAGGAATGACCACCATTAATGATAACGAACACAACGATTTCTACACTATTTCTACACTATCTACCATAGTAAGCTTTAATGTCAATACAAATATTCATTGAGCACAAACGGCAAGCACAAAAACAGTAGACAAAAGCTTTCAGATAAAAACACAATCTACATCTAGAATAAAAGTCTGATCTTATATTTCAAGGACCTTAAATTTCAAGGAGGAATTTCTATTCTTTCCAACGAGGAATGGGAATATGCATTTCACACAAGCTTTAGAATTTACTGTCTTAATTTCCAGCACTCATCAGAGTCATTCAGCTCTGGTTTAAATGAATGACCTCTCAAGTTCTGGTGAAACCACTATTATGGGGAAAACGGAAGGACCATGCCATTTCAATGAGATAGAATAATATTCAAATATAGTGAGTGTGGTGGGCACAGCAGAGTTGGTACATGACACTGTTTTCTTAGAGCACAATACTTTGGGTAGGAGGGAGAGGTTTACAGTTATATATGCACTTTTATGGACTGAAATTTAATTTCTGAAATAGAACACAAAACTATGTTATTTGAAACAAACCAAAACCATGAGTTCAAGAATTTTATTGCCTGTGACAGGCTAAAGTATTTAAGGGAAACGAAGGGCTCATTTATTCTAGTAGGATGAAAATAAGGAACCAGCTATGCAGAAGGTTAAGAAAAGATTATTTAGTTATTCTCACCCATTCTGGTTTTTATTTTTCGGTTGGAGGGTGGGGGGAGAAGAATAAATTCTGTGGTAACACAAAACTGCTAGCTTGTCTCAGGAATTAATATTTTTGCAGATAAGACTTTACCTTATACTCTTCCATATTCATGTCATCTGGTCCAATCTCCTTCAGTTTAGCTTGAGCCACCTTCATAATACTGATGGATCTGTTCAGAGGGACAAGGTTCAGAGAGCAGTGAGAGGGCACAGCGTGCAGCACCCCCTCAGAAGAGGAAGCTGGGCAACCCAGAAAGAGTGGTGGGGTGGTTCACCTGAGCGCGCCTCTCACCTTTCATCATAGCTAAGATTTTTATCAGCAAACTGCTCCAGAAGAGTCCGCTCTACGACCCTTTTGGGTGCCTCATTTTGGAAGAAGTAGACAAGCACATGCTGAAGTCGAGGATCACTGTGCGAGGTAGGGGTCTCTTTAGCCAGCTGGTAGAGCCTGGAATACTCTTCGTGGAATGCCTGTGAGACAGAATGGCAGTCAGATAAGGGCACATCGAAAGGTGCTGTAAACAGACTCGACTCCTAAGGACCAGAGGGATTTTCAGAACTCTATGAGGACTTCTAAGACATTCTCACTTAGGAATTAGACGTGCAACTAGGGAATCTCTAAGATCTCCATCTCATATACAATTAAACTTCCCTAATGTTCAGGACCAAAGATATCCTCGCAGGAAGCTCATTTTTTCTGATAAAGATCTTAGAAAAGACAGATAATTAATTTTAATTGTTTTAGGCATATCCTTGAATTCCAAGGATATGAACGTAAAAGGTCTACAGAGGAGCAATTTATTCAAGTACCTGAAGTTTTATTCAAGTATCTCAAAAAGCATGGCCTACTTTCCTGACTGAAGAGCCCAGACTTACGAAGGCCTGGTCTCATTCACAGCTTTGTTAACAGACATTCCCCAACCCACAGCCAGTTCTCAGGCTCGTGTGACCTGAGGAGCCACAGGGGTTAGGGCAGAGTTAGTTCCTTAAATAAATGGGTAAGTTTTATTTCAATGAAAAGCATTTTCAATTTCACTTTTTTTCTTTTTTAACCACCTGAAAGCATTATCACCCCATTATAATGGTACCTGTGGTCTAAGCATTAGAAAAGGAAAAAGCAGAGATACCTTAATAAGCCCTGCTTCAGACCCATCCCGGTCAAAGGTCTGACGGGCTTTAGCTATGGCCAGGATGACCCCTTGCATGGCAGGGCTCAGCATCACCTACCACAGGAGGGCACAAAACAGAGAGAAAAAGGAGAGAAGAAAAGGTTCAAAAGAAGACAGTGTGAAAGACAGGGAGCAGACTGCTGAGGAGAAGTGGAGCCGTGTGCTCCTTGGCCAGTACCAGCACACATCAGGTCACCCACACCTACCCCCGCATATGTTCATTGGCCCTGTCCTGTCCACAACACCAAGGACCTCACATATATTCTAATACTGCAGATGAGCAAAGAAATATGTCTAAAAATAGCTACAACATGGTACCGCTGAAGAATCAAGTTAAACGACAGCTCTCAAAGGGAAGGGTCTGAGGTGAAAATTCCAATTTAGTCTTGCAGTTTGGGTGTAGACACTAGCCACAAGGACTTTTAGAGTTTTATTAGGAAGAACAGCACATTTCAAACAGTCTGGAAGCTAGGGAGGACACAAATGTATGTAACGAAATGTCCCCAGAGACTGAAAAATACATGTTAACAGGAAAGACGAGAAATCCAAGGAACAGGATTTGCAACTGTGTGTGTGCAATGACAAATGAAAAGGGTATCAGCAGCAAGTATTGGGACTGCTTCTTCCTCAAACTTTAGCATTAAAAGCAACTTCACATTTGTCTTGTTCCCTGAACAATAGAAATTTATATTTGCAGGGAAAACAACAAACGAACATTACCAAACGTTCTTAAAATTAAAAAGGTGTATTTTGGGTGATCATTTTGACGTCATAAAAGGAACCAAATTCTAACTCTCAGAGCCACCCAGAATTCTTCAGTGGCCTCCACAGGTATGTGCCTGGGTAGCTCCATACTGGGAAGTGTACAGAAAGGGCAGAGTTATCTTCTTCAGAATGCCAGCTGAGGTGAAAACAAATGGGCCCTCCAGTCCAGTATGTGTTTCCATGAGACTATTAACTATTGCCAGAAACCTTAAAGTATATTCAGTCACACGAGAAGTTAAGTAAAAGACTGACAACGAACAGCTAAATCCTGCACTCATCTTTGTACCTCCTCATCATATCCATCTGCATCAGATCTAACCAGAATCCTTCCCACACTGGGAATCTCGACTTCAGAGACCTCAGAGTTAGGTTGGGCAGCGGGCTCTGCATCATTAGCCTTTGGGGGCTGCTCTGACTGCTCTGCAAGGTTTGTTTCCGGGGACAGGGGCTTCTTGGGTTCAGCTTCCTTAAGCTGTGGCAGCAGAATGGAGAGAAAGGGCAAGGAAAAAAAAAAAAAACAAACAGGAGAAATAAAGAGGGACTGGTTAAATGCAGCAGAGACACAGAATAATAGAAATGTGAGAAGACAGTTGCAATTATTTCTGGAAGTCCACCCCTCTGGAATGTGGGCTTCTAAGCCACCCTCACCTCACTCAGGGCTGCCTCCACCCCACTCTTCTCATAGGCATGCGCAGTGTTCGCGATCGCCTGGGCTGTCTGCTCCTTCACGATCACTGCATGCTCTGACGACAGACAGCGAACCCCATGAGAAGAGGCGACCGAAGGCTCTGATAAAGAATCACACAAATGAATTAGCAGGTGATACTGAATATTTCTAGAAAACTCTGTAAAAGACCAGTGAGGTAAATACAAAGTTTAATAGAAAATTCTAACAAAACTTAAAAAAAAAAATCTGCAAATTTCTGTTAGATACTGGTGACGATATGAAGTGGCAACTGCAGCAGAAACTCATGGATTATTTTGCAAAATTTAATATGCTCCCAGCTTTGTCATATTTCTTTCTGTCAAGAAGGCTTTTTTCCCCCAAAAAACCACCACCTAGTAGGAAGTTCATCTTTGAAGAATGATTTTTCATAAAGTCTACCTAAGAATCCTATCATGATTTAGTCTATGATTTGGGAAATAAGCAAAAAACTAAACAATGGAAGTACAGGCAGCTAGCCTTTCTGATACTATTTCTGCTTATTAGGAATTACATTCTAAAGCTACAAGTTATTCCATCAGGTTGGGCAATCAATCACATTTCAGCTACACTGTGCAGACTGTAGCATCACTCAACTAGTTGAATGGCACGAATACTACTAGTTCAGTGGTTTAAGTTCCCTTCCCAGGTACCTGGTGAGGGAGAGAAATCCTGGGACGTTGAGCTGGTTGACGATTCCATTTGAGGGATCTTGCAAGATTGCTCCTCTTCCCATTCTTCTACTTCCTGCTCAAATCTCCAGTTATCTTCCTGAATGTAATGTTTAAGCTCAACAGAGAGAGCTTCCACTTCTCCTGACATCTGATCTGATTCTTTTGGGGATGCTTCTGAGGGAGAAGAAAAAGGGAGTCAAATGGTGCACCATCCAGCAAAAGGTAAATCAAAGAACCCTTCTGGAAAGAAAGAAAATAAGATACTTTGTCTTTCTTAATTACTCTTAATGAAAAATACATAGACACAGACAAGCACACATAAATGAAATACTGATAAGAGTCACAGCACACAAATAAGAATGTCTGGCACATCAGTAGGCAGGCACTCACTGAATATGTGAATGCTTGTTAAATGAAAGGATGGATAGATGGATAGATGGATGGATGGATGGATGGATGGATGGATGGATGGATGGATGGATGATGCAGAGCAAGGACTTGAAATAAAGGTCTATTAATGACAAAGTAGCAAGGACAGACCAACCTCTCCTTTAAAGTTCAGAAAATCAGACTGAATGGATATTTTAAAGTTTAAGTTTGATCACTGTAAATATTGTACCTATATTGGTAAGAATATTCATCTCCAGAAGATTAGAGATGACCTCCGAGACATTTATACCACTCAAGTTTCACACAAGGAAGTACTTTTCAGAAAAATGGTGATGATAACAAGAACAATCTAAATTTCACTTCTAACCCTGTGATCAAAACAGAACAACAAACCTATAGTAAAATAACACAACACACCACTTACTGGTGTGTAAGAACAAGTCTTTTCACTACACAATAGTTTGCATAAAAATGAACCATACCAGTTATATCAAGGCTACTATATACTTCCAACAGTAAGTACAGTTATTTGTACAATAACTCCCACAAACAGTTCTCTCTGCCTTTGCAAATAGGCAAATTGTAAATATGCAATTATGAAATCAGTAGCTGTAAGGTGTTCATTCTCTCCATTGCCAATTCCCAAAACACTAGCAAATCAGAAAGACAATGTGCTACCTAGACAGCTTTTCTTCTTATAACACACAGTAAAGTTTGAATACTGAAAGAAAAAGGCTTCTCTGGTCTTAGATGTGAAAATGCTGGTTGTAACCTCTCTCTCAGAAGTCATGAAAAATAATAAAAACAAAGTAATATAAATGGAGAACAGCAAAGAGGTTGGAGACAGAATCTTGGGCCTGCAGCTTATTTACTGGTTGTGTAACTGGGGCAACTCAGCTGGAAAATGTGGATAATAAGAATTCCTACCTTGCCTACCTCCCTTTTGGAGCTGTAAGTAATCAGAGAAATAACTATTTAAAAGCAAATAGTAAGGAGTAAAGCATCAATATAAATGATAATTATATAATTATTACTCTTTATGTTAACAGTAGCAATAGTATGGAAAGTATGAAACTGTTCCAGTAAATATGTTTTAAATTTTAGCTATTCTAAAGTAGGTGCAGAAATGGGTGCTCAAGGATGTCACTGAAAAAACAAACTATAGACACAACTTAGAAATCTATCAATGGAGGCTTACTCAGTAAGTGATATACATAGCCCATGTAATGGAATTCTTAAGTCATTATTAAAAAGCCAAAGCTATTTATGAAAATACGATACACAATTCATGTCATGTAACAGATGCAGAATGTTATGATAAAATATCCTGTTAAGGGAAAAAAATGCAGGAGGTGGTGGTGGATGGAGATCTATCTATATAAAATCTAGTATCTACATAGAATGTTTCTTGAAAACTGTAAGAAATCAAACAAAAGATGTTTGTTGGAAAGTAGAGCAGGGGTCTACTTTAAAATTTAAAAGCAGTAAAGAAAACTTATTTTTCCTTTATGTTCTCTCACGCTTATATATTTTTAAATGCATCTTACTTTATAATAATAACAAATTCTAACTGAAAAATTTAAAGAGTACTACAAGAAGAGTTTGTAACAGCTGCTGAAAAAAGGCGACCAGTAGTGGGCTGGAGCGGGCTGGGGTGGTTGAGAGCTGCATTCGCTAGGTCCCTAAGGTGGCCAATGCAGCCTCCTGGGCTCAGTGTAAATCACTTCATACAGGATGAAGAATGAAAATCCATCTCCTGACACTGGACATCACCCAGGCCACAGTGAACAACTCCGTACTCCTGATGCCCCAGCTGAAGGGGCTGCTGGGAAGAAAGTGGCGTGTAGAGGCCATTTGGGGAGCATTTAACAAAGAAAATTTCTGTAGACAGCAGGTGCCTTGCCAGGCAAGTGGGTAATGGGTCTCCACCCCACCACAGAATAGGTGGGATAAGTGCACCCCACCATGTTGGATGGACCTTGTAAAGACTTACCACAGGCACCAGCTCCTGATGTAGCTTAGGCGCTACATCATAGCTTGCCATGCCCTGCCAACTCCTACAGCTGTAGTTCTACCTCACATCATTGGTCCACAACTGGGCCTTCTTTCCTCTCTCCTGTTAGCTGCCTCTACACTTTTACTTAAAATAACTTGTTGGGTTTTTTCTCTTTTGCTGAACCAAAAGCTGTTTTGTTTGTATTTGTGGTTGCAAGGGGTCAGACCCAGAAGTAGTGACAGAGGTTCTGATCCAGTAGTAGTTTTTGAATTTTGTCTGGTAGGTTCACTGGGAATGATATATATGCAGCAAAATCTAAGGAGAGAGCCTGGCATGGTGGCACGTGCCTGTAATCCCAGTTAACTGGGAGGCTGGGATCACTTGAGTCCGCGGGTTTGAGACAACCCTGGACAACGTAGCGAGACCTCATCTCTTAAAAATAAAATTAAAAAGAAACCATCTAAGGGGAAAAGTTTATTTGAGAACAAAGTTTCAAAGGAGAAAAATCTGTATGGAACAAAATCTGGAAAGTCTACTGAGAGCAAGTTTAGGAAAGGAAAACTCTGTATGAAGGAAAATCTGAGAAAAGTCTATTGGAAACAAAGCTTTTGAGAAGAGTATGTACAGAACAAAATCTGAGGAGAGGAATCTATTGGGCATTCAATTTTTGAGGCAAAAAGTCTATCTGAGGCAAAATACAAACAGAAACGTACATTGGGAACAAAGATTCTGAGGAAAAAAAGTGTACACAGAGCAAAACCTGAGGAGAAAAGACTAGGGGGGAACATCTCATTTGAAGGAGAAAAGTGTATAATGAACAAAATTTGTGGAGAAAAGTCTCCTAGGAACAAAGGTAAAGGAAAGTTTATGGGGACAATGTTTTGAGTGAAAAGGCCTATACAGAGCAAAATTGGGGGGAAGAAGTTTATTGGGAACAAGTTTTTTCTAGGAGCTGAGTCTGCATAGCGCAGAATCTGTATGAGAAGATCAGATGGGGAGAAGTTTCTAAAGAGAAAGGTCTATCAGGAACACCTTGCCTCCCCCGATCAGTCCATCTTCCCCCATGTCTGATTTCCAAGATATCTTTACCTGCATTATAGTGGGATAGCTTCTCATTAATGTACATCAGACAGTAAGCACTGACACTTCTCAGGCCTCCATAGGAATCTCTTTCAAGCTCTTCCCAGGAAGATTCAGTAACAGAGATGTCATTGTACTTGAGCCAGACTTGCCGGGGTTGATTATAGATGTAGGCCCAGTAGTGTCCAGCATTTGCTTGTCCTTCATGAACAAGAACTGCATGCAAGCGATATGGTACCTGCAAATTGGAAGCCATGTTCCCGAGTAAGGTAATGCAAAGCAAAGTGACAGTTATTAAAGACATCCCCACCTATCAGACACAGAAAGACTGACCACACATGTGTTTGATATGAGGTTCAGAGAAAAATGAACTAACAAAAACCACAGCTTTGGAATCCACCAGTATGTCTCAGTTCCCAAATCTCTAAAGTAGCAGAACTAGATGATCTATTTAATTCTAAATTTCTATGAATATCACAAACTAAAGAAAGCTATCTTAGTCTTCTAGCTCCCCAATTCCAGATTCAGCTTATCTAAAAATGGAATCACCTTGACCATTCATACAGAGAAATGTTTACCTACAAACGTTATCTTGCTCTATGCTTATTATATTTGATCCAAATTTAATTTAGCGTATTTCATTTTGAACTGTTCACATATTCTCTATATTTTGTATCATCTATGGTCATCCATCTAGCTGGGATAAAGACCCTTTTATTTATACATTTGTTTCAACCTTTGGAAAGCATGTATTTTTTTCAGTGAGCTGAAAATTGAACAACACTGAACTGCCAAATAAGTGTTGGTGAAAAAAGGTAAAGCCTGCGATAGAATCAAATCAAACTTATGCTTACTCTGTACTCTGACAGATTTCCAAAGGTGAAATTTTTGAAATAATATGAAAGCTAAAATGGGGAAGACCCAAGTTTTACATGGTGCATTTTTGCTCTGCAACAGAACTATGTCTTCATGCTAGTCCAGATGTATGTGAATAATCAATATTTCTACCCTGCCCATCTCCCCTTTAGAGTTCTTAGAGAAATAAAACTTAAAAGTCTACTGTTAAATGAAAGGCTGTACTGCTATGAAAAGGAGGGTGCTGATCTCTGACTCAGGTTTTTCCCATGGTACTATTTAATTACTATTCTGTAAGACGTTTCTATTTATATTTGATAGCAAACTCTCCTATTGTATGAAAAAAATATCATGTGGCAGAATTAAAGCAAATACTTTTAGGTTCCTTTGCTGGAAGAAGATACACTGTTTAGTGTTTTAGCCTACAGTTAAGAAACAGAGCAATCCTTATTTCCTTTCTAAGTTTGTTCTTACATCTCAGGGAAATTCCTATTGATTTCAAAGAAAACTATCAAATTTTCTTTTTGTGTCGACGTTAGCAGCAGCAACAGAACATGCTTTGACTACTTTCCCATCGATTTTTATTCTACCTGACGAAGAAGAGGATCACAGTACATCTGCTCTATGGTCTGGGTAGTGTTCGCAATGCAATTCTTTAAATCTGTTAAAAAAAAAAATTTAGTTAAAATGATCTCATTCCATTTCACAAGTTGCTTCAACTAGACAAAGAGCATTGCTTCTCTGTACCTGAGATGCTGATGATTTCAACTTCATTCTAGGAACCAAAAAAACTCTAAAGCTAGTGATTTAGTTTATGAAGGTTTTTAGATTAATATAATGAATATAATTACATAACATAAGCTATGTAGTTTATTATTTAATACAATTATATTATGGTTTAAAGAAACTATCATGAATCGGCACCAAAACTGCTTTAAGAAGGAAATACATTCTCTGTTTAGGAAAAGACTTTAACGGGTCACTTGGGTGTAAAACACATGTGCCAGAGACAGAACCTGAAAGAAGGCAGAAAAAAGGCAGGACCATACTTCTGGGAATAAGAACTTTTTAGGAGGCATATGGATTTTTGTTCCCCCTTAGATAAAAGATAAAGGTGAGGAGAAAAAGTCTGAGTAACATGACAAAGAGGACAAAGGATTTTTGGGAACAGAATGCTGCATAATTCAATATTAGAGTATGTGTTGCTCAAATAAACGTCACCTCATTAACCCTCAGTAAAGGATACTTTATACAGAAATGACTTTTAAAAGCAAAATCCCAGGAAAGCTCATTCTAAGTTTGGGTTAACTGAAGCCAGAGTTCAGACACATTATAGGAACAAAAGTCTGCAAAAACAGAAAAAAACTCAACCAAAGGCAATCAGGAGTGGCTAGGCTCCCTGGGCCTTCCCAGATATTTTGAGGAAGGGTGATAGGAGGCGTTTGTTGTTTAATGGAATTAGAACCAATCTTATAGGGAACCAAAGTATGAAAGATGTCACAATCACTGTACCACAAGTTCAACTGTGAAAACGGGCATAGGCAGGAAATGTCCCCACGATGCCCAGCTTCCAAAGAGCCAAACCATTAGAGTCAAACCTTGTATATCTTGTTCAATCTCACTCCTCCACCGCTGAAGACAGGTCTTAACAAAGTTCATCTCCTCATCCGTAACGGTCCGAGGAGCCGGCTGCATAGGCAGTTCCGAGGAAGATTGGGCAGATGGGAGAGGATTATTCATTGTCTTAGACGTGTGTAGAGCATCTTCAGAAGCAGAATAGTTACTTTCGACATCCTGAGAAGAGTTTTCTTTACTTGTACTGGAGGAAGACAGAAATCATACTCAAATGATAATTTTCAACAAAAGATGACTTGGCCGAAATAAATGTGCTTTCTAAAGCAAGCAGTTACATGGAAAAGTACAGAGAGGAATATTAATTCTCTAGAGGGTCTGAGCCAAACCTCTTTATATGCATCATTTCATTTAACATAATTTGCTGATGAAGCAGATACTATTCTCATTTTACCAATTATAAACCTGAGGGTGAGGAAATTAAGCAACTCACTTAAATTTACCCAGCTAGTCAATGATGGAGAGGGATTTAAACTCCATCTGCCTGAGTTTATGGTTCATGCTCTCTAATGACTTATTATAATGCTTTCTCATGAGGAAAGATGAAGGAAAAAATGGAGATTAGGACTGGGAGGCTCAAGGAAGCAGCTACAGTTTCCAAGATGCAACTAACTAAAGTGAAATTATGCATCCAGGAATGATATACACAAAAGCAAGAAAAATGAGTAGCTACTAAATATTCAGTCCACAGGATGCACTCTGGGTAGCATCCTAGGAAAGTACAGGGGAGAGATTTAAGGCAAACAATCTCAGCTCTTCAACTCCTAGCTAAACACCAAGGAAAGTCATCAGGTTCCATTAAGTAAAATAATCTCAGTAATGAAATGTAAATGTTATCTTTTTTTTTTTTTTAAACATCACAGCTGTAAACAAACTAAGGACAAAATACGTAAAGCATTTTAATGTAGCAGATCAGTGTTAATTTATCTACTAATGAACTATTGTCATTGCACATAGACAAACTAGCAGGAATATAACAAACTAAGTGTCTAACTCTGCTTAGGTCACTACTCCACACAAGACTGAAGAACTTCAGTTTCCTTTAGATTTGACCTAAAAGATACCCTCTCACCCTACTCCCCACAGTCCCTCCTCTCACACACACAAAATAATGGAGAAAACCTCTTTCCAAAAGGACCATTACATATGGGAAAATAAGCTAAATATAAGCAGGTTAGCAGATACTTCAACACAGAACAGTTATACACACATAGTAATTTCAAAATTTACCATCAGGCAACATTATTTTATAGGACTAAACAGTCTGTTCAACTTCTTTTGAAAATTAAAATCACTTATATTTCATTAAGGACATGAAAACATTCTACTGAAAATTCAAACACAGCTGGGTAC
The DNA here is from genome assembly GCA_004024945.1 of Uropsilus gracilis. Classification (NCBI taxonomy): domain Eukaryota; kingdom Metazoa; phylum Chordata; class Mammalia; order Eulipotyphla; family Talpidae; genus Uropsilus; species Uropsilus gracilis. Next base: position 94,890 of record PVHY01002699.1, on the reverse strand, counting down.
GGTGGTGCATGCCTTTAATTCTAGCCTAGGAAGTGAGGCCGAGGCTAGAAATCACTTGAGTCTGCTAGTTCAAGACCCACCCCAGGCAACCTAGGTCTCAAAAAAATAGTTAGGCGTGGTGGTACACGCCTGTAATCCCAGATACCTGGTAGGCTGAGGCTGGGGATCACCTAAATCCGCAATATCCCAGATCCAATCCAGGATCTGGACTACTCAGATTGGATGGATTGGGACTACCCCAGGCAACATAGCAAGACCTAGTCTCCAAAAATAAAAATAAAAATCCAAACACATAGGTTGACTATAAGAAGAGAATCCCCCATCCTAGACACATGCCAACATTAGAAATAATCATCCTTAACATTTCATATGTTCTAGTCAGACAGACCCGCATTTTTATGCATATATATTCTAAACATTAATATGCAGGAGAACTGGGAGACTGGCTGGATTTAATATAAAAATCCAATCTTTGCTTTTTAGAGTTTTTTTTTTCTTTTTCAGTTCTAGTGTTTTTATGACATAACATCAAATCTGAACTTAACTCCTGCAGCAGGTCACAATGATTATTACATGTGGCTGAGCCAGCACAGAATCAGAAGGCTTATACGACTTGGTTTCCCCTTATCTTCATTAAGTGAGACCCTATGAGCTGTACTCATCAATTTCTGGCCATTTTTTTTTCATGTTTTAATTTTCTACTTATGAATTGAGTCTCTTTTTCCTTGATGTTTACTTAATTACACATATAGGTAAATAGGAGATGAGATACTCTGGAAAGTAGGGCTTTGGGGTCTCTTCTGAAAAAGGCCGTCATGGGCAGCGAGTTTATGGCTAAGCTATAAGCCATACAAGGCACAGACAGTTCAAGAAGCATCTGGAGTAATCCCAACCATCCTACTGATAAGATGTATACTAGTGGGAATTATGAACACTTCCCAGTCAAGTGACAGTTGGCATATCCTTCCTGTAAGAGCTCATTATAGTTTGAGTTCTTATGGAGCAAGAAGGTGCTAATGAGGTGGAAAGAAGTTACATTGTTCAGAGCAAACCCCAAAACCAGTATGTACTATTTTCTCCACTTGTCTATTACCTTTCCTTGGATGTCAGGTCTGTAGAAAGTGGTAATGTCCTGCATGTGTCACTCTGAGACGAGCTTTCTGAGTCAGGTTTTGTACTGGCAAATTCAATTACGTATTTCAACATGTCTGGGAGTGGGAAGCGAGCTGGGCCCGAGCCGTACTTCACATACCTAAAAAGCAAAGACAGTGATGACACTCACCTGGTTAGGTTTGTCTTACATTTTAAGACTTGCTAACAATTCTGTTACTGAGTAAGAATCAATGGAGAAACCTATTTGTAAAGGCTCATAATATTTGTTAGGAGACTCACACAGTCTATAAGGCAAACATTATCTAACCAAAAAAGCAAACATTCCCAACAAGCTACATCTTTATATCCAGTAGAAAACATTTCAAATGGACTCCTAATCAAAGTCATGCCAATTATGCTTTCTCTTAAATTTCAGCCTTTGGTCAAAAAGTAAGTTGTCCCTAAGAAGAAAACAGATATATTGCCTGTACTCAAATCTGAAAAAATAATGCTAGTGAACTAGGTTTTTTCTTTGCTGCTCTTAAAGCCAGCTTCTTTGCAATTGAGCAAGAAAAGAGGATCAAGAAAGCTGGAAATGGGAAGCAAGTGTGATGAATGTCAGTGTTTAAGAAAACTGGCAAGTCTTTCTCCTGCAGAGTCCTAAGTAGCCTATTCTTTATACACTCCTTCAAAGCATAGGTCAGGCATAGATTATTGAAGACTTCTTTATGATAAGTAATCAATAAGCATCCTCAACATTTAGCAAAATAAATAACAAATTATTTCAATCTACCCAGTATTCTGTCATGATTAGCATAAAGAGATATACTTTAGCTTTTTAGATAACTAAAACTTTAGTTTACCTGTAAGAGATTAAACTTTAATGAATTATAAAGCCCACTCTAGTGGACAGAGTTGAAATGGCGCAATAATTAAGTTGACTGGTTGGTAGAGTTGAACCCTGTAATCCTGGATTTATGAAAGAATTACTTATAAAGTCCATTCACATTTTTCTTTGCATAAATACAGTCCTAAGAAAAAGGAAAATCATCTGGTCCTAAATCAAAATGATATTATGAAATACTGGTGAGAAATAAAGTATGATGCAATGTAAAACCAACCATACTTAGGATGTTAACTATGTATAAAAGCCAGAGAAACCTTAGAGAACAGCTCTCTTTCTTTAATGTATACCCTTGCCTTAATTTCAGCTACTATTAGCACATCTAAACTCTACTTCTTATCAAGATCCACTTTCTCCATTAAGCTTCCATTAACATCCTACCCCCTGACACTGGAAAGAACATCTCCCTCTCTCTGAATACTGAAGCACATACACTTAACTTCTTGTTTATCCCCCGGACACAGTAACTACTGAACAGCTCAGTGTCTAATAAAAGAATCAGTTAACAGATAACTAGCCTGGACCAAAGAGAATGTTTTCTTAGTAGCAATGTGATAATGACAATCTGTCATAGGTTTTAAGCCACCATTTTGCATCTGCAAGTCTTTCAAGATTTGCTATATTTTAAATATATTCCTTATACAAAATTTCAGGAATGATTACTCTCTAAAAATCTTATTTTCAATTTTATGACAGAATCATTTTCTTGTTCTTCTATTGAATTCCTTTAGATAACTTTCAGGACCATCTACTTCATACAATACATGTATTAATTTAGTAGAATCAAGCAAAAGTAGTTTTAAAAAGATGGCTGCATTGTATATAAGAAATCTTACCATTAGTATTAGACCAAGGTATCTTAGAGGAGAAAGCATGAACTTTTTAGTTTTAAATGATAAAAGTAATGATGTACTTGGTAAGAAAATGCAAATACAGAGTAGTAAAAAACAAGCCACAAAAGTCATCCATCTTTATCTCAGTTATAACTAATAGCATTCACTAACGGTTTCTTACATATTTTTCCAGGAGTATGTCACACAAAGACTAGCAATTTTTTTTTTAATACCCACATTATATAGCAGAAAATCATTCTAGAATCTATTAAAATTGAAATAAACTGGAATACCTTGCTGGTTACTGGTAAATTGAGTGTTTTTAGGCTTTTTTGGGTATATTTGTTTCTACAGAGACAATTAAATTTTCCAGTCTTACACAGTAAGACAAAAACCTTCAAAGTAAAATACTGTCACCAATAAATCACTTCCAGGACAGAACCGGAGTCTAAGTCTATATTACAACAATTAGAAGACCACAATGCCACCTGGAGACGCATGTTTATTGCAGCACTGTTTACAACTCCAAGATATGGAAACAACCCAAATGCCCCAAAACTGATAAATGACTGAAAAAGTTGTGGTACTATGTACACAATAGAATATTATGCATTAATACAAGAAGACAAACTCATGTCATTTGCAGCAACATGGATGGAACTAGAAGGAATCATCTTAGCGGAAATAAACCAGAAAGAGAAAGAGAAACATGGGATGGTTCCACTTATATGAGGAATATAGGAGAGACAATGAAACAAACGAACAAGAAAAATATAAAACTGCCAAAAATATAGAACTGAAACACAGAGCAAGAGAGGGGGAGGAGGAAAAAATGGGGGAGGGGAGGGCACAAAAGATTAAGCTGGTTAACGGTTGTTAAAGAGATGGGAGAACCTCGGGGTAGACAATAATGGGCAGGGGTGGGGTGTGGGGTATGTGTGTACACGCCTGCAATGGGAGATGAGGGGACCGGTTAATTAAAAAAAAATAATAATTTCAATTAATTAAGTCATGTACAAATTTTTAAAAATAAATAAACGAAGAAAATCACAATGTACCTCAGAGTTCTGCAAAGTGAGAGAGAGGAAATTGGGAGCAAGCCCCTGTAGGTGCAGGGTCTGCTTTGGGCCTGATGTGAAATATGACGCCTCCTAGGAACTAATTACCTAGTTGGATGGAGGATGAAGGTGGAATGGTGGGACAGCAAAGCTGTTAACTGCTTATTATTTTCTTAAAAAAGCCATTGGCATTGTATGGGATTTCCTTTTTAAACCACCCAGATCTATCTCAGCTGGAAAGTAATTACATTGACTCCACCATGGGAAATCACAGTGTGATTCCACAGAAAAAGAGTAAAACAAACTGAAAGGGAAAGATTCCTCCATATGAGAAAGGACTTTACATGTACCAGAAATGTAAGTTTGTTGAATCAATGAGCACTACTCTAGGTTAGAAAGAACTACTTTTTTTTTTTTTAACTTTTCCAAGGCACTTCGGATACTGCTTTCCCAAAACAAAGGGACTGGAGTATGTAAAAGTGACCTCTCTCATTGTTTGTGAAAAAGATGCCAAGGAGAACAGCAAAGGTAAAGGGTTATGAACTCATCAGAACTTGGGTGCTCTTTATTACCTGCCAAGAACTGTGTGATTATGGGTCATTAAAGTCCCCTGGGACTTTTTATTAGCACATCTTCAAGATGGATTCACACTGATAGAAAAATGTGCTTAGCTTTATAAAACTATATATATATATAGTTTATATAGTTTTATAAAATACACTAGTTAATACTTAAACTGTGAACAAATTTTAAGTTACCTACTTTTAATAGTCACCTTTTGTTTTACATTTCTACACTAATTTTCAAATAATTATTTAGTTTTAATATTCACCTTTTATTTTACATTTCTACACACAAAGCTGTCCACAACATACCTTTCCAATTTTTGCTGTAGAACTTTTATTTCTTCTTTCAACTTTCGAACACACTCTCTCTTACTTCGAATAATCTCTTTGCTTCTGTACATATACCTGAACAAATGATAATTCCATAAACACAATTTATATTTAAGAACATGAATGACACAAAGTCTCAGAAAAACAGGAATACAAGGAAGCATTTTCAATCAGACAAAGGTAATCTATGAAAACACATAGCTAAGATCACAAGTAATAGGGAGGTAAAATCTTTCCCCCAGAGGAACAATGCAAGGACACTCACAGGTACATCTTCTACTCTACTGGAGACAAAGCAAATGCAGTAATGGAAGAAAAAGAAATTAAAAAAACATCCAGTATGTAAAGAAGAAGTAAATTGCCTTTAGTGCAGACAACATGAATGTCTACATAAAAATCTCAAGGAATCTACCAAAAAAAGACACATCAGAACTATTAAGCCAAAGACACTGGTTAGAAAGGTCAAAAGATACAAAGTCAATTGAAAGAAAGGAAAAAGATCTATTGTGTTTCTGTATTATTTGTAAAGAACAAATGGAAAGTGGAATTAAAATGCTATAATGAAAGCATGAATTATTTAAAGATACATTTAATGAAATATGTACAAGACCAGTATGTTAAATACTGCAAAACATTTCTTAGAGAAATCAATGAAGATGTAAATAAATGAGCTATCCATGTTCATGGATTAAAGGACACAATCTAAAGAAGTCAATTGCCCCAAATTGATCTATAGAGCTAATACAATTCTATCAAAATCACAATAGCTAATAATAGGCTAATAATAGCTAAAAATGACAAGCAGATTCTAATACTTACATAGAAAAACTAAGGGCCAGAGTAGTCAAAACAATTTTGAAAAAAGAACAGTTGAAAGATTCACACTACTCGATATCAAGATTTATTATAAAGTCATAGTAGTCAAGACAGCATGATTAAACAAGGGACAGAATAGAGACTCCAGAAATGGATCCACAAGATGATCAATTAACTTTAACAGAAATACTAAGGTAATTCAATGGGAGAAAACAAAGTCTTCCCAACAAATGTTGTGGCTCATTGACATGAATCCTTGTCCCCTCATGCAAAAAACAAATAAAAAATCCTCTACTTCTTATTATACTTATAAATTCTAAATGAGTGCTAGATTAAATTTAAGCATTAAAAATTCTAGAAAAATAAAGGAAAAATTTCACTTTGGGTTGACAAAGATTTGATTAGGAGACAAAAAGAAAAAGAAAAAAGAGAACATACACACTAGACATTAGACTTCATCAAAATTGAAGGCTTCTGTTCATCCAAAGATACTGGTTAAAAAAAAAAAAAAAAAAAAAAAGTAAAGGGACAGACAGAAAATATCTGGAATTGCATCTAAATACATAAAGAACGCTTACAACTCAGTATAAACACAATCAGCCTCATTAAAAAGTGAGCACAATAGCTAACAGCATTTCACTAAAGAGAGTACGTATCTGAGCATAACATTTCATGAAGGATGCTCAATATCCTTAGTTATGAGACTAAAAATTCTAAAGAAAGAAATATATCCCTACAAATGCACTTAAATGGTTAAAATTAGAAAGTCCAAAAAACATTCCAAGTATTGGCGAGAATTTAAAACAAAAGGAGCTCTCAGACACTACTGGTAGGTATGTAAGACTATAGAGCAATTTAAGAAAATTTTGTAAATTTCTTGTAATGTTAGTCATATATTTTTATACAATCCAGCAATCTCACACATAATGTCCATTAACTGGTAAATGGAAAAAATACTGTAGTACACCCACATAATGGAAAATTACTCAGTATTTTCAAGGACTGAAACACTGCTGATACAACATAGACAGAACTCAAAAAATTATTCATGAAAGAAGAAAGTCAAAATAGGGTATATAGTGAATATTAATGTCAATAACACCTTCTAGGGATGGCAAAACTCAAGGCCAGAAAACAAGAAATGCAGTGTCAGAGAACAAACGGGTGAGTGAAAGAAACTGATTACAAAGAATCACAGGGAACCTTCTGGGTGATAGAAACATCCCCTATATCTTAACTGTGATGGTGGTGACTAGGCTATATGCATTTATCAAAACTCATTTTCTATACATTTAGGAATGGCTTATGCTATATTGTATTGTAATGTATGCAAACTATAGGTCAATAAACCAGACTCCAAAAAAATCTAAGTTCTGTAATTTAAATTGGTCTACAATTTTTTCAGGAATATTAAGTGCATTTATTAGCAAGAAATAGACTGTACTGTCCTTTTCCCCTCAATTAGCTGGACTTGCACCTAGAGCCTCAATCATGGTCCAGAGATCAGAAGCACTGTTAAAGTTGCCTTGAACGCTCTTAGAGATGTAAACTCTTGAGCCCCAAACCAAAAGCACTGAATCTGAATTTATATATTATCAAGAATTCCCAGTGATTCACACATATAATACTCAGTACCTTCTCATTTCATTGTTGTGGTACATTAAAAAGACAATAATCAGCCTAGAACTCACCTGTCCATATAAATAATCTGAGGAAACTCCAGCTTATTGTGAATTTTCTCTGGCTGCCCAAGGGATTGATTGAACTCAAATCTTGAGAGTTCAAAGGTCAATACCGGAGGTAGTTTTGTAAACCAACGCTATGTCAGGAGTATAAATGGAGAGACAGAAGTTAATTCTAGGAAACAACAAAATACTATCCCTCAGCAAACGCTCTTTTTTCAGGACAGAATCTTTCAAACGCCTGTGAGTTCTTTTCAGTGCCACATACTATAGGAAAAGATCGCTCAGAACACTGACAGAAAATGGTTCTGTGCTCCAAGACTCAAAATTTGCAAGCCAGTCAATAGTGAGCAACTATCTTCCTCAGAATTAACCCTCTCTTAAATATGTAGCCCACACCAAGTAGGGGCTCATTCATTGAACCATCTATATCAAAGACTTTTAAATCCTAAAGGAGATGGCTAGTTCAACTAGGAGAGTCAGAAATGATGACCTGAACAGCATATAACTAAGGAGACAGTGTCTCCACGAATCAGCTAAAAAATACGATGCTTTCATCACATACGAGTCAATTAGCCATAATTTGAATCCTTTCTCTATCTAAAAAGTAAATTTAAAATAGCTCCAGGATTATGAGTCCGCAAGTTCTTAGAAAACCTTTGGATTTCAAGAATTTACAGACGTCTGACAAGGGACCCAGTTCAATCAGTCGATGGTTTGAGTTTCAACAAAAGATAGCATTGATTCAGAACAAAGGTCTCAATTGTCACTGATCACAGAGGAATGAAAACTGAACCCGGAAAGGTGGTTTTGTCCAGCTCCTCTCCAGGCCACGGCTGCCTTCAAGACACTCCTGTTACCAAAGTCACAGGCATCTCTTTCCTTCCTTCACGCACCCTGTCAGCAGCAGGTGAATCCAGATAGCCTGTGTGACTGCCTCAGGGTCAAATCTAAACAAGCTTAAGGATTTTCTGACTTTTTAAATAAAGAGTTATCAGCCTTAAACACAGGTCTCTCAAGGTCTAAGCTGCTAACAAACATTCCGTCTCCTTTGTGAGAACAGGTTTCATCTCTGCAGACTTGCAGCTGTTACTCCGGCCATGAGGAACTGCCTACTTTTTTGGAAAAGCTAGGGAAGCGCACTGTCTTCAGAGGCAACACTGCATGTTCATGAGGCTCATCTTAGACTCCCTACTTAACGCCAGTTTTTCTCTCTCCTCTAGTAATCACTGAAGTGGACAGACTACACAGTTTTGTTTGAAGCTTTATAGTGAAAGGAGAATAACCCAAATTGCAAGATGGTGACAGTTATACTGAACATATGACTTTTTAATTCCCCACCCAACTGGAATTTTAAGATACTAATTTCTCTTACTCTTCTTTTAACTTTCCCCTTCTTTCCAACCCATGAGGGGAAAAATACACTAAATTTAAAAAACTTTTAAAGCAAAAGCAGAATTTACAGTTGAGAATGGTTAGCACTATCATAGGGGAAATATTCTAAATGGCATACCATTGAAGTTAATCACTGTACTTTTACCCTCCGAAAACATGGAGGCAGTGGGTTCTCCCTACTCAGGTACGGGTAGGCTTCAACAGAGAGAAACTTGATCATACTTAAAATATCAGAAACAGCACACAGCCTTTGTATGAATAACTCAAATTCATACCTTTAGTGAAAAATTTATCAGGCACTAAGACTAACTTGTATCAACAAAAGATTTCACACTAGCTCCATTTCTGTTAAGAGCAACTTTTTTTACTATAAGAAAACAAATTGCCCCAAATCTCAAATTCCCTACTAAACTGCCATCGTTTTTAGCACAGCAGCTAAAAATACAAAACTCACCTCTTGTCCATACTTTACTGCATGATCGGAAGGAAGCAGTTCAATGTCCCCTTCCACCATGGCCCCTTCCAAACATTCATCTAAGTTCCGATAACCGTTTACCTGAAGGGGATACTGGCCGAAGGTCTCATTGTTACAAAAGGGCTTTCCTAGGGAAAGAAAGAGATTGCTTTTTTTTTAAGCTTTATTTGTTTTTATTAATTGTACATATATATGTGTATATATATATATGTGTGTGTATGTATAACATTATTGTCTACCCTGAGGCTCTGCCATCACCTTATCACCTGTGAACAATCTCAGTCTTCCCTCCCCCCACCCTGTTTTCTTCCTCCTCCCCCTCTCTCGTTCTATATTTCAGTTTCATATTTTTGGCAGTTTTATATTTTTCTTGTCTGCTTGTTTGTTTTTCCTAAATCCCTCATTTAAGTGAAACCACCCCATATTTCTCTTTTTCTTTCTGGTTTATTTCCGCTAGATGATTCCTTCTAGCTCCATCCATGTTGCTGCAAATGACATAAGGTTGTCTTCTTTAATTGATACATAATATTCCATTGTGTAAATACACCACATCTTTTTCAGCCATTCATCACTTTTGGAGCAACTGGGTTGTTTCCATATCTTGGCAATTATAAACAGTGCTGCAATTATTATGTGTGTGTAGGTGTTCTATGGATTAGTGTTTTTTGTATCCACTGGGTAGATCCCCAGAAGTGGGATTGCTGGGTCGAATGGCAGTTTCACTTTCAGTAGTTTGAGGGTCCTTCAAACAGCCTTCCATAGTGGCTGAACCAGTTTGTACTGCCACCAGCAGTGTAAGAATATTCCTTTTTCTCCACATCTGTGCCAGCATTTGTTGTTGCCCGTTTTGTTTTTTGTTGTTTCTTTTTTTTTTTTTTTCTAATATGATGGGTCATTTTACTGGTGTAAGATGGTAAGAGATTGCTCTTTTAAAGGCATCAATAATGCTACCCAAAGCTTTTTTCTGGCACCACTGAGATGGTGTCTTTTTAAATTTAACAATTTCCTAAGAACTAGCTTTGAGGTTCTTTCAAACCAAAAGGGCAGCCTCAAAAAATGGACCAATGTTTCCAGGTACTGGAAACATTTCTTAAAAAAATACATTTCAATCAATCACAAAATCATATTTGAATTCTGCTTTTAAAAACTCAAAAAAAACCCAAACACACACAACTCTCTAAACCTATATAAAACTATGAAACAAATTTGAAGAAAATATGAAGAAAATTTGAACACTGACTTAAGTATCTGAATTAGCATTATTTCTTTGGCATTGGGATTTTAAAAAATGAATACTGGAGGGGCGAGTTTAGGTGGTGTTTGTGTTGAACTGTCCTGCCATCAACGCCACTTGGCATGTCTTCTCTATTGCCAATTGCAGTGCAAGCTCACCAAGCCAATTCAGGTAGGTTCTTTATTAGTTCTTAGCAGCTAAAGGAGAATGTTGGAGCCCTTGGTGGACTTAACAGGTTTTAATGCTCTCAGGGACCCAGGTACACAGGCACCCCAGGCAGGAAGACTGGGTCAGCTGTATGGCAAGCCAGGTGGGCTAGGCAGCTGGGGCATTGGAGATGGAAGCCTCCCCTTCCAGCCCCCCCCCCCCCCCCCCCCCCCCCCCCCAGGAAGCTTCTTGCTCTTTCTCTAGGTTCTCTCTTGCATTTCCCCTGTGTGCTGCCTTTCTGTGTTCCCCTCACATTCTCTCTTCTCCGTGCTCCCTTCTCTTCTCCTAGGGTGATGCCACCCTTTTATCCTCGCCTCCAAGACCCAGGTGTGCCCATTCACACATGCTCTGGTCACAGAGGCTAATGGCAGAAGGGCAAGAACCATGAAAATCCATTTACCCTCCAGGGGACAATGTGGGGAATGGTTGGCAATGGGCAATGGTTGCTGAGTTCATAGGGTTTTCGGGTGCTCATGCTCAGTTTTGTGTGTTTGAGTTATCCATAAAAAAACAACAGATAAAACAATGTGTCTAGCAAAAGTCTCTACAACAGTCTCTACAAACAGTTCTGGTAATGCAACTCAACAGAGTCTTTTTGAGGTGAGAGGCCTCATGAGAAAAAACAACTGAGAGAAAACTTAGTAACATCACAGGATCCAGACATTAATATTAGATTTGGATGGTACAAAAATTACACCAATGATTATAACTCTGAGATAAAGATGGCTCATTTTACAAATGAAGAGTCTAGGGATACTGGAACTCACATACTTTGTTCACAGTCACACAGATCCTAGGAGGCAGAGACAACATTCAAGACCTAGGTTTGTCCAACTTTCAAGCTGTTTTCATTCTCCTGCCTGGTCCCAAGGACCACTGTAATGCAGATATGGTTACTGGTCTACAATTCATATGAAGAGCGAAGGACTTACCCTCACGAACCCCTTCAGTGAGGAAAGTACCGTAGAATAGCTGCACCATTGGATTTTCAGATTTGTTTCTGGGGTTGCTGCTTACGGAAACAACAATAAAGAAAAGGAGGCAATACTTGTCATTTAGATCCAGGAAGCAGCACAGTAAGCATCATCAAAAGCAAAACTGGTCGTTTTCATCAGCCCCCAATAGTCGTGTATGTTCTAAATCTAGCGATGGAAGAGGTCAGTTCAAATACTCATTGAACAAGTTTATGTCAGGCACTGTGCTAAACTGTAAAGACACAAAGACAGTTATGTGTGATCCTCGGCCTTAAGGAGCTGAAAGTCTAACAGGGGCGTCACACATGCAAATACATGTATTTATAGTCAATATAAACATCAGTATCGGTAATAGATGTATACAAGGCAGAGAGGTAGAATGAGTGAGAATAAACTCTTTGACACATTTTGTACAGAAACACAAGAAAGTTCCCCAGCGGGCATCATCAAAATGAATGAAAACAGTTTATCTCCACAAGCTCATTTTAACAGATTATTAACTATGTAAACTGCTATTTGAAAAGCTGTTTTATAATAGACATTTCTTCTACCTATTATTTAAAACAATTTAGAAAACAAATTTCTCAACAATTGTCTTAGTCAGGAGATACATGTACTCTTTGCCCTGAAATTCACATCTGTCAGTGACTAAAATGATGAAAAGCTATTCTCTCACATTATACAAAGACTTCACAAGCAGTCTTAGATAAAACTGAATGCAGCCATATGCTATAGCCTTGTTCACATCTGGGATTGATTTGACCTCTTAATACATGTTACAGCACAGGCTATGACTTTAAGAACATTAATAGTTACAGCCCTTTCGGTTAAAAAAAAAAAGTTGCAGGTTGAAATGATGATCTAGATCCTCAGAAGGGAAAACCAAAGGCACTGGGAAACACAATGATGAATAGCTGAGTGGCTACCCCAGAAGGCTTGGAAAAAAAACCCAGCATTTTCTACTCGAGAAGAGTAACTTCCCCCATATCAGAATTCTCACTGGACCGCTGTGAGCAGGAAGGATGCACGAACAAATCCTCAACACTCACTTAACATTAACAGCTAGCTGGAACGCGTCCTCTAGCCAATCCAGGAGCTTGTGTGTGAATTCACTCACATCTTGCTACAAGAGAGGCACAAATTGCATAAGAGTTAGACCCAACACTCTACTTAGGAAAATGAAAATCTGCCCTTGCCCACGGCTGACTCGGATTCTATTATTATGAAGGACTGCAAGTCGTGAAGACAGGCACACAGGGACCCAGGTGACACAGATAAATCAGGAGGTGTGGCTGGCAAAACAGAAGTGGCCAGAAGAAAACTAGAACTCTAGTACCTCCAGTCATAGCTACTTGCAACAAACAAGTAAAATCTTCTAGTTGGGCCTTAAAAAAAAAAAAAAAAGAGGTGCTAAGAACACACTGTAATCTTCTAGGGAGGTCTGAATGAGAAAGGAAACTTAAGGAAATGTTTTGAGTGTTCTACAGACCTTTAGATCAACAGGGAAGAAAATTAATTTTATGAGGAAGAAGCTGTTCAAATAGTGACAGCTTTCTTTCTTTTTTTTTATTAAAATCAGAGGCAGGAAAAAGAAAGTGCTAAAGTCTAGAAAAGAAGCTTCTGAACTCAGATTTAGACAGTTTTAAAAATAGGACTGCTGGCTGGGTGACCCCAAGACAAAGGCAAAAAAAAAAAAAAGGACTTTTACTTTTCCTGGTGACCCTTTGTTATGATTTACTAAGGCATTTTCCAATCTCCTTTGTACTTCAAAAACCTCTGGAAAATTCTATTCCCGCTACTATTTCTTCTTCCCTTTAAGCTGCCATCCTCCCCCACACAACTCACTCTCTCTGTCTCTTTCTCTTCCCTCCTCTCTTAACCACCTCTTCCTTAGACATGATAAAGGGCAAAAACAGGCAGCCACTGCGCTGTTCAGTCAAGTTCACAGCTTATTACACAGCTGAAATAAACAATATCACAGCAGTATTAACACAGCAAAGTTTCCAACACCAGAGTTTGAGGGAAAACAGAGCCACAGATTTTTTTGTACCTGCTGTTCCTCAGGTGATCGGAATGCACCCTTCAAGAGATCGAGAGCTGCTGAAGGGTCCACGAATTTGCGATTTGATCCCATCATCAGAGCAAACAAATACTGAAGCTCTTGCATAAACACAATGTTTCTCTTTTCCTGCAAAAACAGGAGCACATGCTCTTACAAATCCTATTTGGAAAATGAGGACAAACTGAAAGAAAAGTTGCCCAAGACTGTTTCCTAGTTTGCAGTTCTCCCAATCAAAAGCAGAGCATCAGGTTGGGCTAGGTTACCAGCATTCCAGCGAGGTCTGTATGGTGATTACTCTGAACTGGAAAATATGTAGATGCCAGAGACAGTATTGTCAGAAAAGCAAAAAAGTTTATATTCTGAAGCTGCTGCCCTCTCTCATGTTAGGAAAGTGCATCGGAGGTGAAATCCTGGAGGGCTGGACAGCTGGCAGAAAGCCATGTCCTTTAGCAAGGACAGATGGAAGTCTCTTCCAAGAAGGTTCAGGCCTCCGGCATCAAGTCATCTGTTTTGCCTCACCCGACCTGAGTGGTTTACGGAGCAGTGAAGGATGCTGCAAACAGAACAGGTGCTTTTGAATCTCCCACCAGGAGGCAGAAAAGCTGAGGCTTTCAGGGTGACTCATCAACTTCTTGGAACTGTTTTTCTAATTTTATTCTGTCTTAACTTTACATTTTTGCCAACCCTATTCCTTGTCACAAAGGCGACATTGGAAATGAAAACTAATATTAGCACAAGACGAAGAGCACTGCCGTTCTCAGCGTTAGCCAAAAACTGAAAAGCCTTTGGATGAGGGACTAAACCAGTGAAGATGCCTTTGCACCAACCTACCGTGTGACTTGGACAATTTTCAAGCACTTTCTGTGGCAGACTATAGCTGAGAACAAGTCTTCGAAATTCAGGCAACTGGAAGAGAGACTGAAATAAAGACAAAAAATGATTCATTGCCTTTCTTTCAAACTAAATGTAGCAAAATACTATTTATTTTACCTTAGAAGTATGTACAAGCCTCAACCAGTAATGCTACCTCTCTTATGTCTAAGGACAGAGTAATGGCCATAGACACTTAACTGAGAGAACGTTCATTCTTTCAGGAAAGAAAATTAGAAACAACCCAATGGCTAACAAGAGGAAAGGACCAAATAAACGACTACACATTTATACAGGAGGCTACTATGTAGGACTACATGGATCAATGTGAATATATCTCAGAAATATATTTTGCATGGAAAAAGAGTTGCACAAAAAAAGTATTCGGCTGTTTATATATTAAGTTTGTTTACATATACGAAAATATGACTTACTGTTCAGAGATACAAACAGGTGTGGCTATGTTTGTGGGGGGCTATGTTTGCAGGGGGGATAGGGTTGGGTACAACAGAGACCTAGTACAGGCATTTGTTACATTCATTTCTAAAGCAGGGCAGGGAGGACCGCAGAATTTACCATTCTCCAATCTGTGTCATGTGTCTTGTAATTCTTTTTTTTTTTTTTTTTTGAATTTTAATAGCAGATACCTCTGGCTGGCAGAATTGGGAAGAGGGATTCTTTTGTTTATCTAGCATGCTTTTTTCTACTACTTATCTTTGAAAATGAATGCTTTTAAAAATTCCTTGAATGACTATAACTCCTCATCCCAACATAGTTCTTTAAATAAAAGACCCCTCAAGCCTGCATAATGGAACTCCTGAAACAGTATCCTGGGTAGGCAAATCAGAACTAATTATAATGTACTCTTACTGATCTTCCAGAACCCCAGAGGGTACCACTAGGCTGGGAAGTGAAATCGGGTCGTGTAGCCACACCCAAATTCTACAGCTAAACTCACCCCCTTTCTTCTCTTTCCACTTCAACTGTCCATTGACACATCTCCAGTCCTGTTGGTTTCATTCCTACTTTGCTGACTACCCCACAATATTTTCCAGCTCCAAATTCTCAGTCACTTCACTCCACCTCCTCACCATTGCCAAAATCTGCCTTTCCCCGGTGAGGTCGATCAATCTTCTTAAAAACCACTAACATGTGAGCAAATATGACTTCCCCAGTATCAAGATGCTCCTCTAACACTTGTGTCCCATGTAAGTTCTCCATCACATAGCTACATCTTCCTCTTCCAGTCACCAGAGCTTAGAACTTCAGAATAGTCTTCAAACCCTTCCCCTTTCTTAACTATTTCTATTCAGTAAGTAAGAAGTCCCCTAGACTCAGCCTCTGAGGCGCTATTTGTAACCTTCCCATCCATTCAGTCCCCATCAACTGTACTGATAAAGTCCACAGCGAACTCCCAGTCCTCTGCTCATGGGTTCCTGCTGCCAGAACTGGCCCTTCACCAGCTGGCTTAGCACACAGGTCTTCCTAATTATCTTTCCATTGAACAATCAAAATAAAACTCCTGTCTCATGGAAGACTATCAGCAGGCAACAGTTCTTAACAATTCCAAGTAGTGTGACCCAACGAGGTGGCTTCACTTAGCATTCAATCTACGGACCATCCTGCCTTTAGAATAAATCGAGAACCCAACCTCGCCTCTCTCCTACCCAACAGTGGGCTCCAGGCCAGTTACTTCTCCTATGGATGACAGCAACTGCTTTCTTAGGCCTCTTCACTGGTATCCCTGCCCTCGATTCTGCTCCCTCACAGGAGCCTGAGCTGTCTTTACAACTCAGTCAGAGGTCACCATTCCTCGGTCAGAACCCTCAGTGACTCTGTCTCGGAATAAATGATAAGCTACTTCTGTAATCTCATCTCCAGGGACAATCCCTCTATTCCTCATATCCTGTTCATACTGGACTCCATGATGCCCCTGGAAATAGCAACTCTATTCTGGCCTCAGCACCATTATTACATGACTTTCACTACCTGGAATCTTCTTCCCCCTCTTGCTTCCTGCTAGACATACAATAGGTGATAACTGACATTTGTGAGGGAACACAGATACATCCATTCAACACCTTCTCTCCCGTGACAAACTCCTCCATCTCTAAGTCACATCCAAGCCCACACCCCAGAAATGTCAATACCCAAAAAGCTGCCAATTTCCAGATTACAAATTTAGAAAATCCCACCCCTGAACCCCAACCTACCCCCAGTTACCCACAAGACATCTGTTCTTGACTTCCTCAAGAATCCAAGAAACTCACCTCGTTCCTTTATCCTAAGCACTGATTCTTGCCTATCTATAGTTCTTCCTCTAATTCTTTAATTCCATGGCCTTTATTTTAACCTTCCTTCACTACATTCCCAAACTGCCCTTTTGTAATTTCACTATACCCAACAAATTCTCAAACCTAAATAAATGTAACTCTCTACTTAAGGGTTACCGAGGGCTACTAAGACAAAGTTCTGGTAACAAGACATATTGATGTCACTATTCATTTAATCTGAACAACTTCAAATGGAATTTCAATTTCTTAGGAATTCTACTATTGTATTCTGGTGCCAACTGACTTTCGCACTGTCTACAATGATTTTCCATTTTCACTCTCCTTAAAAATCAGACTCTGTCACTTCTCTGTTCTGTCTCAGGAAACAGCTGCTTATTTCACAGAGGAAAAATGTGAAACCATTTCAACTTTACTTCGCAATCATCATTTCTTGCTTCTTTTTTCCCCTATTACTCTCTTATCCTTTCCATATTTAAGGCTAAGCCCTTCCTACATGCCCTATATCCCATCCACTCAGAGAGCTGTCTCAGATGTTCCCAGTGTCTGCTAGTTCTTCTCAACATCTCTCATAGGTACGAGAACTGAGGGGATACCTTCTCACATTCTATTTCCATTCCTATAGAATATGTGTGTATTTTACATACCACCAGTGAGCCCTTGAAAATGTAAGTAAGATCATAGTACCTCTCTTCTCCCAACTTTCAATATTTTCCCACCTCACATATACTTCCTAAATCCAAACTGTCACCGAACTGTCACAACCCCAGCACTCTCCACCCAGGCTCCACCACCTTTCTGACCTCATTCCTTTCCATTCCCTACCCCAATCACCCCATTCTGGCTTGCTGTTACCTCTGTCTGCAATGTTCTGTAATTACATGAAATGTTCTTTATGTAATTACATGGCTCATTCTCTTGCCTCCTTCAGGACTCTACTCAAATGCCCACCTTATCAGAAAGGCCATACTTAACACCCTTTATAAATAGCACCCCTTTCCTTGACAGCTGAACCCTCTCTAGCTGAACCCGCCCTAGCTCTGACTCACTTGTCTTGATGGCACTATCAGCACTTGATATATATTCTGTTTACTGTCTGTCCCACAAGAATAAGGGTGTTGCTTTGTTCACTCTGTTCCCCCAGTGTAGAAAGGGAGAATTCCATTTCTGGATGTCAGGTACCAGGATGCTCGAGAAGACTACTGGAGAGAAAGTGTCACTCGTGGTCATGTTAAGTTTAAGATGCCTGCAGAGGCAACACTCTCCCTGGGGGAATCAATCCACTCTCTTGATTTTATCATTATCAATAATGCTACTGATTCCTAGAATTATATCTGTGCTCATATCTTTTTAATGAACTACAGATCCACTTAGCTAACTGCCCACATGGTATCTCCCCCTGGCAACTAAAACTCTGCATGTGTAAAAGTGAACTGGAATCTTACCCTTAAACAACCTCACACATACCCAAAGTATTCTCCCGTGGTGGCAAATGGCACTGCCATCTACCTGTTATTCAAGCTAGGAATCTTCTGTCTTTCTCAACTGTCTCTGCATACATCCTATGTCTCAAAAAAATACTGTAGATCCAACTTCTTACATGCCTCTAGAATGCTTTCACTTCTCCCCTCCCATGGATTATGCCACTTCTGTATTCCAGGTCACCGTAAATTCCTGCCTGGATATCTATGTTAGTTTCCCAACTACTGGTTTTCCCTTATTAACACTCAGCTGCACTATAATACAGATTCACTAAATGCTAACTCAAGACATGTATTCAACAAAGAGCCACCATAGGAAAGTTTGCTTTCAGTGTTGCCCAATTTAGGCACCAACGCATGTAAATTCAGGACACAAGAAAGTAACTAAAACAGAATAATGTTGTGGGTAAAACTCCCCAGCTTCATGTCTCCATTTTTTAAAAAGCTGTGCTTCTCACATTTCAGTTTAGAAAGTTACCAAATTGTTTCCAGAAGACACACTCATCTCTTAAAAATATCATACCTGAATAACAGCACTAAACCAACATGTATTGCCAACATTTTTCAGCCCAACTGGCCAACCGTCAACTCGCCTCCAGTCATTGGGATTGGGGTTCTCTCCCCACACTTCACAGCGTTTTCTCTTCGAGCGTTTAGTTTCAGCTGAGGTTGCCTCGTGCATCCTACATTGGGCCAACATCACACATACCAAAAAAGAAGAAAGTTAAAGAACAATATGCTCTATGGAGGATGCTGGTCACCTTTCATGCACTATTCAAGATGCCAGATAAAATGAGTAATTACTGGCTCTTTAGTAACTGTATATTTTAAATACAAGTGAAAAGAAGGATTTAAATACAGAGATGTTAATCCTTCTGTAACAGAGATTACTACTAATAAGGTCCTAATTAGTCCTAAGGAACTAAGTTGAGATTCAAGATGATTTAAGGCAATCATAATAAAAGTTTTAGTTTCATAACAAGGCCCTACATCAGATCTTGCCCTCAGAAGAGGAGGGAGAGACCCACTGCTAAAAAGACAAGAACCTTCAAATCACCTGGCACACAAAGCATGGCCCTAATATGGCTCTGAAGGAAAACAAAAACAAAAAAAACTTAGCAGTGTTTAAAGGAACAATCTTGTCCAAAAGTTGATTAACTATCACTGGAACTGAATGTCTATGAACAATACCAGATACAATGTCTGGTATAGAAAAATACCTAATTCTCACCAATTCAAAAATTATATTCTCTGGTCACTTCTGAGATGGTAAAGTTGAGTGAGCTTTCATTTTCATTTTAAAACAGTCAACAAAATAACCCTCAGTGTTTATAAGGCTCCACGTTTATAAAGGGAATCCTATTTATCAGATACTTACACCGGTATTCCCCCCCCCCCCCATCCTCCCTTTAGTGATTGTGAACTAAAAAAAAAATCTTAGTTTCTATTCAAAGGTCCCAGGTTGCATCAAGATTTTTCTCATACTTGACTTTTTCAAAAGTGAATACAAGAATAATAAGCAAGTGAATGTGAATTCAAGTGTTCTCCTAAAAGAAATTTCCATCCAAGTATAACTAAAAGAACTTGACTGAACTATACCCTGGTGGCAATCAGAGAGTGGTTACCTTTGACATACACACTAAAGTGGGCAACAAGGGTTTATAAATTAAATCAATAACCTGTTAACATCTCTCCCATCAGTTTGAATTTTGGGGGATTCCAGTAGACTCAAAGCAATGGCAGCCTGAAGATCATCTTTGTTATCATGAGTAAGGTCTATAACTTCTGGAAAAATAAATAGAAATTTAATTAGTCTATATACAGGAAACACTGCCCTCTGTGTGGAGGTAAAAAGTATAGAAATATCCACAAAATTACCCTCTCATTCTCTTTACAATGGCTCACCTCTAAAACAACTTTATTACTCTAAGCCAGAATACAATGAATAGCTTATAGCTACATTATAACTTAAGACTAGTCAGCAGTTCAGCAACAATAAGCTGCTACAATACAATAAATCAAATGCCTTCTGCAGTCATAAATACATCACCAGTAGGATACTGTCAAACATCAACTAGCTATCAAACATTGAAGGAATACTTTCAATCTTACACAAACTAGAGAACTGAAGACATAACAACTCATTTTAGAAGGTCAGCATGACACCTCTGTATGTTCCAGGCTACTCAAAAAATATGAGGAGAAAAATGACAGACTTGCACATGATCACAGACACAAAGTATTAGCAGATAGCACCTAATAATGTAACAAAAAAGACTATGTATGAATAGTTCATTGTAAGAACTAGATATTAACATTAGAAAATTCAGAGTAAAATTCACTATACTAACAGTTAAAGAAAAATGATTGTCTCCACAGACACAGAAAAAGTATTTGAAAACACTCAACCTCTACTCAAGAATAAAAACTCCAGACCAACTCTGAAAAGACGAGAACATTCTTGTCTTGAGAAAGCATGGCCATGAAAAACCTACAGCAAACTTCACACCTAACTGTGAACAGAAACACATTACAAAGAAGTCTACTATCAAGATTTTTATCAAGTTTTTTTTTTTAACTATTAAGGTTTATTCAATCGTGGTTCTGAAAGTTCCAATAAGTGCAACAAGAACAGAAAAAAAAAAAAAATCAAACTATAAAGACTGGAAAAAAGGGGAAAAAATGGTGTCATAATTCCAAGATAATGATCAACTACAGAGAAACCTAAACTATAGAAAAGTTAAAATGTAAGCTAGAAGATCAACATTCAAAAGTGCAGGGAAACAACATGTGAACAGTAAAGAGCACAATTTAAATAGAAAAACATCATAAGGAACGTAAAACTACAGTGAGCAAGACTGTGCTACCTGAGTAAGGGCAGACACAAGATTGGTAGAACAGAACAGACATTCCAAAAATACACCTGGATAGTCATGGTCAGCTAATTTTCAACAGAGGGACCAAGATAATTTAAAAGAAAAAGAAGCTCATTTTACAGAAAACAATTGGATACCCACATGCAAAAGAATCAATTTTAATCTTTACCTCACACCATCTACAAAAATGAACTCAAAGTGGACCAAACCTTCAAGAGCTACAACTATAAAACTCTTTAAAGAAAAATAGGTCTTTGTGACTGTGGACTAGGCAGTGGTTTCTTAGAACTAAAACACAAAGCATAAGTATTGAAAAAGGTAATGCTGATATCAGGTTAAACTTTTGGGTTCAGTAGACACTATCAAGAAAGACAAGATAACCTTCAGAGAAATGGGGGGGGGGAGGAATTTGGCAAATCAAGTCTGATAAAGAGCTTATATACAGTATACATAAAGAACTTCAGCAAACTGAAGAATAAAAAGACAAATAGCCCAATTTTTAAAACAAGCAGAGAATTTAAACAGCTGTTTCTACAAAGAAGATAAGCACATGGAAAGATATGGAACATCATTAGCCATTAAGAAATAGAAACCAAAAACACAACCACTGGGAGTGGAAACACAAAATGGAAAAATATAACAAGAGTTGGTCAAGATGTGGTGAAACTGGAACATCTGCACACTATTGATGGGATTGTAAAATGGTGCAATTACTACGGAAAACAGTATAGACATTTCTCAAAAAATTAAAAAGATAATTATCAGATGATCCAGCAATCTCTCACTTCCAGATATATACTGAAAGAACTTAAAGAATAGTCTGAAAGGGATATTGGTATGTCCACATTCAGAGCAGTCATGAGGTAGAAGTTAACCAAACGTCCATCAATGGATAAATGAATAAACAAAATGTGGTAAATACGTACAATAAGCATCAAGCACCCTTAAATAGGAAGGAAATTCTGACACATGCTACACATAGATGAACTCTGAAGACATCATGCTGAATGAAAGAAGTCACAAAAGGACAAATACTACATGGTTCCACTTAGAGGAGGTACTTAATCAAAATCAGAGGTAGAAAGTAGAATAGTGGTAACGATACTGGGGGGAAGGGGCAAAGTGTTGCTTCATGGGTACAAAGTTTCACTTTTACAATATGAAAAATTCTGGAGCTCTGTTTCACAAACAATGTGAATACACTTAACACTACTCAACTGTACATTTAAGAATGGTTAAATAATACCAACTAATAAATTACAAAGTAATGATAAATTATTACCACTTTGGAATCCCTAGTAAAATCACCTCAGGAATAATTACCAATTCTACTGAAGACAGTAGGTGAAGAATTTCATTTATTCATTTGTTTGTTTGTTTAGACTAGGTCTCACTATGTTGCCCCAGGTAGTCCTGAACTTGCGGACTCAAGTGATCCCTAGCCTCAGCCTCCCAAGTGCTGGGATACAGGTGCGTGCTACCACATCCTGCTATTTTTTAGAGCCTAGGTTTCACTATGTTTCCTGGGGTAGTCTTGTACTGTGGACTCAAGTGATCCCTGACCCAAGCCTTCCAAAGGTTGGATTATAAGTGCGCGCCACCGCACCAGGCTTGGTGAGGAATTTTAAAATACACAAACCAAGCTGACAAAAGTTGAACACACCCATCATTTTAACAGCACAAAAAGAGGGGTTATTACTTGCTTCATGATTTAACAAAAATAATCTATCCATCCAGCATGATCTACGATACAGTCATGTGAGTTAAGCTTCTAGGTTCATAGGAAAGACGGGACAGAAAAATCTATTAAAGATACCACAGGAAATGTAACCAGCAAATTCCAGAACACAAGAAACTTGACAGAACAAAGGACTTAATCTCCTCAGACATGAAGGAAAAAAAGAGGGTAAGTTTATTGATAGAGTCTTTAAAAGGCATTTGATATTTTAACAAAATTCTCATTAATTTCATAAACCACCTGTAAACATACTGTCAATGAAACAATCAGGGAAATTTCTATACTGATATTTAATTAGAAGAAATCTTCAATTTTTGAAGTGTGAAAACACTTTTGCAGTTGCAAAGTTCTCTTTTAGACATATTAAAACAGAAAGGCTAAACAGAGAATTGTATCACCCAGCAATTCTATGTGTAGGCACGTATCCCAAAGCATTGACAACAGATTATCAATGAAACAGATGAAAGAAATGAAACCCAAAAAACACAAACGCAGAGCTAATATAGCAGTTAAGTGTCCCCTTTTCAAGAAAAGGCACTGGGATTACTAAGTAGGTGAATGAATTGGAGGGAATGGAGAAAAGGAATGTCTTACCCTCTTCTCCCACCTCCCCAAAAATCCATTTCAGATGAATTAAATGTGAAAAGCAATACATTACCAGTATGACTTTAGGGCATAAGGGTTCTTAAGAAACACAAACAAAAAAAAAAGTTTTATAAGTGCAATTATAGTAAAATAACTATTTAGTTCATCATAGTAATGCAAAAATATGTCACCAGCAGGAGGCTATCTCTAACACACAGATCCAGGAAAAAAAAAAAAGATTACTATCGAGAACATATAAGGTCAATAGCAATACGTCAAGAATAATATCAAGAAAAAGATGAATATTAATAAGCAAACATCAAGAATCAATACAAAGACGCAAACAAACAGAAAAACAGGAACAGAAGACATGAGAAACTTCACTTAAGGGGAGGCAAGAATGGCCAAAAGGGAAGTGTACACTCTCATTCTTAATTTACAAAATTCTAATTAAAAACACCATTTCATCGCCAACAACTTCACAACCTAACAAGAGAGCAATAGTTATCCTCAAGCCCTGTTAGTGGGAGCATAAATGGGTAAAAAAAAAAATCATTCTAGAAAATGTCAGTATGACCTTTAGAAAATGGAAACCAATTTACATCATTACTCTGATCCAAACTTTCTAATAGCTACACATCCATGTCAACATAAAAGCCAGGCACTTAGGAAGACTCTGCATGATCTGTCTGCACCACCCCTATGGCCTCGTCTCTTACCGCCCTCAACAGGACTCACCTCTGGTAGTGCTCTGCTTCTTAGGCAAGCCAAGATATACTCCTTATAGCACCTCAGGGCCTCAAGTGACTTATCCCTTTCTCCCCACCCCCCCAACCTCCACTGAAGCTTCTCCAAAGGTCCATCTTTAAAATCTACCCACCATTACTCCTTTTACTTCCTTCCTCTCATCCACTTTTCTTTATGCTACTTATCTTTTTTTTAAATGCTAGAGAATTTACTCATTTACGTGTTGATTTCTCTCTAAAGAAAAAAATAAGCCACATGACAGCAGGGATGCTTACTTCCTCTGTTCATCTCCAGGACATAAGACAGTGCTTAGTAGGTAGATACTATTTACTTATTAAGTAAGTGCTGAAAGAATGAAGAAATGAATCCATTTAAATAAATGCTTAGAACTGAGCCTTGCTCAATACTTAGCTACGATTATCAATACTGTCAGAGGGTTGTAACTGACAGGAAATTCACAGATACCCGTTCCTTAATTTCTGCAGGTTCAGAGCAGGATCAAGAAAGGATAAACCTACTTGCTAATCCTTCCTTGTTGGTAGCACTTCCTTCTACTTCAGAAGGTTCTGTAGCAACCGTGTCTTGATTGGGCTCCTTCACTCTCTCATCAGTGAGAAGGCTGACTGCCTGCGTGATATCACCATTACTAGCCTAAAACGAGGGGGGGAAAGAAAGAAATTTCAAAAAGAAGACATCAAAGCATTTAAAAGGAAATAGTTTTTTGGTATGAGACCTTCCTGCCTTGCTGATACAGGGATTAAGTCTAGGCATAACTCTAGGGTAGAAAATAGGGGAAAAGGGTATGGTGGAGGGTATAAAAGTCTAATATATTTAGCGTGTATCAAATTAGTTACAGGCAGGGAGTTGGCTAGTTCTGATTTTCCATAACATACAAAGAAGAATGAAATGTTGAGGATGATTTATTCTCACTGCTTTGGATACCACACTAATTTTCGTGTTACAGAATACCTAGTGCAAACCCTATCAAAAAGGGGACTGACAACACAGATTTAAAAGAAGTCATATTTACAATGAAAATGCCAACAGTTACCACATTCTGTAGTGGTGACAATATTTCTATTGGTATTTGAAGCATTTCTAATACCTACAATGGTAGAGAATGTGTAACTGAACTCCAAGTACCCATCACTCAGCTTCAGAAAGATCACGCCAGGGCCGGTCTTGTTTGATCTATTCTGCCTACCCTCTCTGAGGCATTCTGAAGCAAATCCCAAGCATTTTATCTCATCAGTCAAATTATCTTTTACAAAGTATAACCCAAAATTCTATTATCATAGGATTTTTCACATCCATGAGTAACAAGACTTTTAATACTAAATTAGCAACTCAAACTTTCCTGGCTCAAACAGGTTTTAGTTTCAGGATCTGTATAAAGCATATATGATGCCATTGGTCAATATGTTTACTAAAACTCTTAACCTCCAAGACTGTTCACATAAGAGTCTCTCCCAAGCACTCCCCCACTTTCTATGTTAAAGCTGAATGTCATTTGACCCGTAGGGCTTCTGTCCCTATGCGTGCTATCATTTTGGAATAAAAATAGCTTGATCTGCCATAACTATTAAATGGACAACTGTTTTAAAGTGGGTTGACTTAGAGGGGTCTTGAAACTAACCTTCAGAGCTTCATGAAGAAAGGAAGGGTCCTGAATGCCTGTGATTTCTCGCAGTTGATTTAACAGCATTTGGCAGCTCTGCATTTGAGGGGGGAAAACAAAACAAAACAAAACACAGACATCTGTCAGTCAGTGAGCAAACCTGAATACATTGAAAGAAGCACCAGAAGTACCTTGGATAAACAGGGTTGTAGCTTGCATTTGTTATTTTAAAGAGCTGACAAGCTCCAAGCAACAAGGTACAGACACTCAGACACACTAGAAAATGCCAAATCCATTACTCTTTTAAAAGCTTCATCATGGAAAATGGCTTCAGCACTATATAAGAAATATGAGTAAACAGGAAAACTGCAACACCATCAACATTTAAACGTAGTATTCTAGCCTTAATGGACACTGAGCAGGCTCCAGGTTTTTCTTTCTGAGCAGCATGTAAGCGGGTCGCAGAAGGAGTTCTGGAATTTGCATGGATGTGAAGAAGTGCTATTTTAAGCTTCACTGCACATGCCATTTGTGTGAGTCACTTTTCATTAACAGTAAGTTTCCAATCATGTAATTAACAAATGACACCACTAACGTCACATTAAAAGCTTTAGGTTTGATGACTTCAAAAGAAGTACAGATAAAGCTAGAATGCCTTGAATTATAAATAAAATTACAGAGGGCACAGACACCAGGACATTTTCTCTTCATTCATCTGAATCATAGGAAAACCAATCCTGTTAACTCTAACTGCCACAAGATCAGTTTACAACTTCTTTTCTGTTTTAAAAGTCTTCACTGGACCATGTCAGCCTGTTTCGCACAAAGACAAAAACCAACACAAAATACCTATTTATAAGTAAGTTCAAGAAACTGTCTGGCATCATGATCTTTAGATGAATACTGGAAACAAAGGAGGGCAGATTTAATTCAGTGAGTTGGAATCTAATCTACATGATTCCTAAGGCTATGCTAGAATGAAGGCCCCATTCAATACTTGATGTTCCAACACGAACTATCTTTCCAGAGAGAGGCAGTTCACGTATACTGCCAATACTGTAACAGAAGTAGTATCCTACGTTCTTCAACAGCTGAACAAGGCCACACGTAAGTACCACACAACTAGAAATAACTAGCTGAAACATCCCGCTACCATCCTTGGAAAAGCATCAAGTTTTTCTGCTCGAGTCACAGGTCACTGTCATAGTCTAGAAATGGAAGCTGACCCTGCTGAGACCAGCAGTCTTGGAGGCGAGGCATCTTGTCAGAAGCAATCACTGCCTGTCCCTGGGAGAGTGGCCATCAGACTAAAAAAGGCACACTGATCTAGCGTTGGTGCAGGTTGAAGTGTAAAGTGCACACTTTTGGGGAAAATAAAGTATTAAATATTTTCAAAAATTATTCTAACTCTATTTGGTTTTACTATATGAAGGTGTGTCAAATCTACCTGTCTTAATCATATATGATTTTTTTAAAAATCAAAGCAATGTATCCAGAAAAAAAAGTTGAAAGACAATTAGGAGGGGGAAGTGAGTAGCATATCAACCCTACACTGGGATCAAGATCGTAATAATGAGATAATCATATCTCTACCTCAAATTACTCTGAATGTTAATTAATATTGGATTCACAGAAAGGATCACAGTTTTGAAAAGCTAACACATACTGTCTACGTTTAGCTAGCTCTGCTCCTAAACGCTGTACGTACACTGGCTAATTTAACTCTTGTAGCCCTCAGAGCAAACCTGTGAGATAGATATTACGTCCACTAGACAGAAAACTGAGGCATTAGAGAGGTGAGGTGTCTTACATAGGTTAGGTTAGTACGGGAGGGAGCTGGAAATAGACCCCTCGCTGCCTGACTCCAGAGTCTGCTTGCTAACCACTATGCCATGCTGTATCTGAGAAGACAAAGAAAGCAGACAAGAGCACCTATTTAATGAAAAATAATGAAAACATTTTATTCTTGTATTTTGACCTTCATCTTTGTATCTTAACAAATTTCCTGTTATTATTTTGCCTGCAGTTACACAATCACAACTCTGATTACTTAGCAGTACAATCTATTCTTAATAAGCTAAAGTAAATACTCCATCTGACTGGATCTGTAAGGTGCCATGGATTATAAAAAGCACCATTCTTTTATGCACCACTAAGAAGAAAAACTGTTGTCACTTAAACTGACACAATGCCTTCATGACAGTCCTTGGAGACACATGAATCAGTCACACCAGCAACCTGTAGCTCTGAAATTTCTCATTTATGTTGAGAAATAGAGCAATTTCCCCTGCTTCCAGGTGTACAGCCTGGCATGTGACAGGCAATTCTTTTGAATCTTTCTCAGTAACAAAACTTAATATACCTTAACACACCTATGGTATCTTCCTTTCCGAGGTCTCATAAAGCACTAGGCAATAGCTTTGCAAAAGCATTTGAATCATTCCTCCAACGACAAATGTTTTGCTTCACATAAATCAAATGTATACCCTGCTGTTCTGTTTCTGTCCTTTTCTTCACAGTTTTTTTTTTGCCTCAGTATCAAATTACAGTGTGATTCTGCAACACATTTTAAATGACAAATAAGCTGTGTGCTGCCAACAGGAAACTCAACTGTCACAATACTGTGAACAGCTATGACCGAGTCCACACATATGGAGAAAATGATAACTATATCACACCTGCTACCTGAAAAATAGTATGCAATATGCAATATGCATCTTCATCTCAGCGATCTCAGAATGCCAAAGAGATGAGAATTAATGAAATATGGTATTCAATATTAACTACTTTATTACCATCACAGTTGGCCATGTATTGTGGCCTACCTTTGTGATAGGTAGGTAGCAGTGGACATTAACATATCTAGAACATATTCAGTAAACACTTCAGTTTCCCCTTTCTTTTAAAGCTACTGGACAGAAAGGGCAACTATGGAAAAGCATTTTGGACAGTTCCAAGAAAAAGGTTCTAGACTTCTAAATTCAATTTGAATCCAAATTCTTCATTTTGCTGTTGAAAGACTATGAAGACCCCACCTCCCAAAAGTACGTTTCCTTTGAAGCCAAAATGGCACAAAACAAAGACACTATTACCCTTCACTTATATGAAATATTTTTGAGCATTCCCAGACCCCCAAAAATAGCCTATCATCACAGTATACTACATATCAAACTGATATCACACTAATACAGAGTCAAAAGCAGGAATGATTGGTACATACACAGCCTACATAGAGCAGTTCTGGGGAAGGAGCTACTGCCTCTAAATTGGCTACTGCAAACCAACACAGACTCTGTCTCTGCTCTCCATCTTTTGTTATAAAAGCAAAATTCCTCTTTGAATTTCTTTCAGTTAACAAAAACAGGTACTCATGTAGGGTTTTTGAAAAGCAACATGGCCTAACATTAACTTTTAAACAATAGGAGGTATGGTACCTTACCTGTTCCTACTTTCCTCAGTCTTTCTTCCCACTCAGTTCCTTACCTCAGAAACTTATCTTCTCATGCTGGAGCCATTACTTCTCTTATCTTTAGTATATTCCTCATTTCTTTAACATGAAATGCCAACCTGCACTGCAAGGTTCTATTTATCTTATCTCCTCCATTAAAATCATTGGTTCTACTTGCTTCTACCTTCTCTAATCTCCCACAGTGAGGGAACCACATGAATGAATGGCACTTAATGTGCCATTTCTCATCATATAGCATTTCTCATCATGCAACTAATTGTTTTAAACATGAGAGTCCTGACTCCTGATGGCAAAAGTCATACCCCACCACTGAAGATGAATCATCCATAGGGTAGTGCTGATTATAACGATAACATACAAATTGGCATTGAATTAAAGGATAAAAGAACAATTACTATTAAGGAAACTATTCTTTCAGGGATCATTTCTCTATTTTACGCCAATTGTTATTAAGGCTTTGAATAGCAAATTTCACAAACACTGAGCTCTGCTAATGACACAAATAAATAGCTGCTATGGCTAGACTGCTACAGCAAGACTTAATCCTATAAACATTCAGCAAAACTTCAGTTCTCAACAGTACTCATAATCCAAACCCTAATGAGGACTTAAATGTTGATTTTACAGTAACAAATAAACTAAACTCTTTAGGATCCTCCTGCAATACTAAATCCCCTTTTTCCCTAAAACTCCACAGGAAACAGATTTAAATAATACCTTCACCCTAACTATACTATAAAGTACACACCCAACATGGGACAAGACAAAACCTGTGCTCAGTTGTAACCAAGTCAGACAACTAGCAAGAGCCAACAGGTTTGCATATCCTTAGCTAAGTTCACATTGTTGTCATAAAACAAAAAAGTCCTCTCTTTTCCTGCCCAGAGGCAGTGAAGAAACACAAGCACACACAAATCTCTAGAGAGAAGGAACCAAAGCTTTCTAACCTCAGGCATTGGTGGCTTGGGTGCAGTCCTCCAATGACAACCACTCTACTCACCGCATAATAAGCAACAAACAGGATATTCACAGCAAAAAACAAACAAACAATTAAGTTATCCAAATTTTCTAAAAGAAATTGGCCCAACTAAACTAAAGCCCCTTTTTACCAGAGGGGGCATATTTGTGAGGTTACTAGTAAGAGCTTTTTCTTCAAAATACCCAGTTTAGTGTTGTGACTGGGGACTTTCTAGATTATTCCATTCCTTCAAACAGGGACATTATTTTCTTCTGATGCACACATTTCCCGACCTCAGTTGTCTATTTTTGCAGAGGCGATGCTAAATTTAAAGTTAAGCAAATCACTGATGCACGGTCCATTACTCTGAAGAACCACCAATGTGTGCCTTATAAAATTCCCTCCAAAATTAAAGATCTGATTTTCCAATTTTCAAATAGAACCTAAGATAACACACAATTGTAGAGGTGTGAACCTTTAATCCCAAAACATATAAGTTGTTGCAATAACTTAATAAACATTCAAATATATATATATGATAATCAGGTCAATGATATGATATCAGGGCAGAAGTCTCCAACCAACAAGTGACAGAAAGCAGCGCTTTTAAAATGCAGCTTCTGCTGCCCTGATTCTTTCAGACTCACACCACTGGCACATACAGTTGCCAGTCAAATGCAATTATGCAATAATATATGTGTACATACACACACACACACACACACATACATACATATATATGAGAATGATATGGGGTGATTTGGCTGGATCGGCAGCCGGGGCCTACGGTAGTGAAGTAGCTGAAAATTGTATTGGATGCCATACTGTCCTGGTGGGCAGGGTCTGAAAGACCTCCTATGTTAATATATATATAAACAAAGAAAATTAACCAGGAAAACAAAAAGTCCTTCATGCCACAAGTGATGAGTTATTTTACCCCAGTCACCACCGTTAGTCCCAAAGGTCCCAAAGACACATGTCCATGATGGTGCCCTTTGCCCTTCCAAACCTGAGGCAGGCACTCTGCAAATTCTATTCTTTCTCCAGCGTCTTCTCTTTGCTTTTTCTCTCTCCAGTGTTCCGAGCTGCTCCATTTCTCCAAGACTCTTCAAACTTTTTCAACAAATACTTATGTAAAAATCAGCTTTCCAAAGCCCTGGTCATCTCCAGGTACCAGCTTCCCAAGCCACCTTGCTCCGGTACCACACTTTCCACACTGGCTACTCTGCTGCTGGTCATTCTCCCACCATGACTCCTTGCCACCATCAGCTCACTCTTCCAGGAGGCTAATGCTCAGCCTGGACACTTGGGCTCCTCTATTGACCCACCAGTCATGTGTCTCCCTTCCACCTCTCTCTCTTCTCCTTTTTTGTACCCTCTTTTCATGCTTCTCACTTCCTCTTGGGGGTCTTTCTCTCAGACCCTGCCCACCAGGACAGTATGGAGTCCAATACAATTTCCAACTACATCACTATTAGAGGTCATGGCTGCCAATCCAGCTGAGTCACCCCTTATCATTCAAGTATATATATGAATATATCTTTTTAATATATTCATGTATATAAAATTTAAGTACAGGCGTTACTAAGTTTGCTGAGTCTCTCCATTCAGTTATTAAACTTTTTGTTACTCTGACCAAAGATAAAAAAAACCTATAGAACTTTAGGAGTCAAAGGAAATACGTACCAACCACTCCATACACCCAGTCTTGGAACTGGGTGCAGGCACCAAAACTAACAAAGAGAGAAGCTGTTAGTTAAATCTGGCACTGGGGGTCCTTCCACCTGTATCAAGACTACTCACAAAACAATAAAAAGTTTTATTTACAAACCATATAAACCAAGAGTCACTGAGGTCATGAGTGGCCAGTTATCTTACCCCAGTTACTGCCCAGTCTCTGAAGTCCTAAAGGAAAGACGCGGGAGTCCACAATAGCAACTCCTCCAAACTTATGCACCAAACTTACAGCCCACGTTTCAAACAAAGAGACAAGTTCCAAAGATGGCGTCTCACCTGTCCCTCTCTCTGGGAGGCATAACTTCCAGTTTCCAGCAAGTTCAACCCCCCCCCCCTCCACCTCTGTGTCTGGTAGGTACACAGAATCCAAGTTTTTTAGCAAGTTTCTTCTATTTCATCTTCAGAGGCACACAGATTCAACGCTTTTCCAGCATACACAGATTCCAAGTTTTCTAGGTTCCACAAACTTTTCAAACCAAAGGGCCATACTTGCATTTCTCATAGCCTTTCCTCTTCCCCAGGGTGATCAAGTCCCGGGGTGCCAACCTTCTGGGCTGCCTCTGGTCTGGGGGCCAAAGCCCACAATGGCCTCACCCGGGTCAAAGCCCATGATGGCGCATCTTTTCTCCACTGCTTCTGCAGTCCTTTTTATACTCTCCCACCAGACTCTGCCTACAGTGCTCCTTTCCTCACTGGTTTGCAAGGTGTGTCTCATTCGGGCAATTCCTGAATGATGCCCCTTTCCAGTTGTGCCACCCTGGTTTTAAGTTTGGGCAGCAGGATCCTCGCAAATATGTACATTCTGAGCTGCTAACCTTTCCAAATTCCACAAGACAGTAAAGTCCTGGTATTTTTTTCAGTTTTTATTCTAGCAACAACTCTAAATTCACCCGATTAACTTATAAAGCATAAACCTCAAGTGCCACAAGATGACTTTCTAAAAAAGACAAATAGGTTTTTGTGGCTATACCTAAATTGCACAATAGACTTCCCCAAAACTCATTCTAATGGTGAAAAAGGCAGAGAGGGTGCTTTTTGCAGAGTGGTGAAAATGACTTTCAGTTCATCAACAGGCTTCAATTATTTTAAAAAGCATTAAAAGCTTCTAAAATTTAGCCACTCTAAAATTCAGCCACAATTTAGGGCATGGGGGTTTAAACTGGAATTAAAAGCAAAGGGGAAAAGAACTAACTGTTCTTTACTTTTAAATTCCTTCATTTTTTTAAAAAGGTGATATGGAATCTATGGCCAAAAATCAAATGTCCTATTTAGCAACATAATGCTAAGGTTAATTGATAAACCAGGGAAGTATTTAAGAAAGATAAAAGAAATCAAGTCTTAGAAATCAGGATTATATGTTTAGAAATCCAACAACAGTCAAATTTTAAGTTATTTTAGGAGGGTCTCAATGTATAGCTTCTATTTTTGATAAGTAACAGAGATCACAGGTGATAAGGAATTGTATTATGAAGAATTCCAAATGTCTGAATGAGTTCAGATTTAATTTGAAGAACAATGGAAAACTAGGTTTCTCAGCAGGGAAGAAATATGAGGGGGTAAAATGATCCTTTGAGGACATGAATTTAGGACATATAATCAACTAGTTGAAAGTGGGATAAGACCAGGGAAAGAAAACTTAATTCTAAATTATAGGGGTGCTAACTAACCAGATAGTCATGAGAGAGGCAGTCCACTAGCAGGAAAAATGAACGGTGGGAGATACTTCACAAAGCTCTAAATATGGAGAGAAAACTTAGTCAAATATTTGAAAACAGATACCTAAAAATATTACTAATGACATAAAAGGAAAACAGAAAGAAAAACACAACAAATGTAATATACCACACAAGTAGAAAGGGATGGGGGTGGGGGGTGGACCATATGATCATCAAAAAATCATTTGATAAAATTCAACATCTCTTCATATTCAACACAATCAGAAAACCAGGAATAAAAGGAAATTTCCTAAACAAAATAGTCTTTACTGAAAAATTCACTGTTAACATTAAATTCAATGGTGAATAACTCAGTTTCCCCTTTAAAATCAGGAACAAGCCATTGTTTCACTGATGCTATTTAACATTGTACTGCAAGCTCTAGTTAGGGCAATGAAACAAGAAAAAGTAATAAAAGGCATCCAAATTGAAAATGAAAAGATAAAGCCACTCCTATTCACAAATAATGTGGTATACATATGAAGAGAAAAAATATCTCAAAGAATCTACAAAACGAAGCTACTCGAAGTAATAAATTCAGTAAAGTTGCAGATTATAAGATCCACATGTAAAAATTAGTTATGTTTGTAAGTAATAGCAATGAAGAAGCTCAAAAGGAAATAGAACTCAACAGTTCCAGTTAGAACAGTATTTAAACTGAATTAAACTAGGTGAAAGACTTATTCACAGAAAACTGCAAAATCTTGCTGAAAGAAGTTAAACAAAACCTAAATAAATGGAGGGACACTTAGTTCATGGATTGGAAGACTGTATTAGTCATGGTTTTCCAAAATAAGAAAAATCGGTGGGTGGATGGGTGTGTATGCATGCATGCATGAGAGTGTGTGCATGTGTATGTGTGTCCTGATGTCCTTTCCTGGACAAGGAAGAGAGCAATTTATTATAAAGAATTGGGTCTCATGATTATGGAGACCAAGAAGCTCCAAGATCTGCAGTTAGCAAGTTGAAGACACAGGAGAGCCCATAGCATAATTCCAGTCTGAATCTTAAGGCCTGAGAACCAAAATTGATAAATTCCAAACCAAGAATAGGAGAAGACTGATGTTTCCATTCAAGCAGTCAAGTAGGTAATATTTCTTCTTTCTCAGCCTGTTCAGTCTATTCAAGTCTTCAATTGATTGGAGGAGGCCACAGACATGATGGAGGGAAATCCGTTTTATTTAGTCTAAGGATTAAAATGCTAATCTCATCAAGAAGTACCCTAACAGACATCATCAGAATAATGTTTTACTACATAGCTGAACACTTACCATCTAGTCAACACACAAAATTAGCATCCACAAACAGTACTATATCCTAACAAAATTTCAACTGCCTCCCTCCCACCCCAGAAATGGGAAAAATGATCCTCAAA
The DNA here is from genome assembly GCA_004024945.1 of Uropsilus gracilis. Lineage (NCBI taxonomy): Eukaryota > Metazoa > Chordata > Mammalia > Eulipotyphla > Talpidae > Uropsilus > Uropsilus gracilis. The sequence goes on along the minus strand of PVHY01002699.1, from coordinate 59,802 downwards.
ATTCGCTTAGAATTTCAAAGGAACCCAAAGAGCCCATAAATGCTGAAAAATAACAAAGTTGATGGACTCACATTACTTGATTTAAAACTTACTACAAATAAATCCTAACAATGTAGCACTGACATAAAGACATATATAGAGATCAATGAAATAATGTCCAGCATTCAGAAAAACCCATACATCTATGGTTGATTCTGACAAAGTTGTCAGGACCACCTGAGGGAGAAAAGCAGTCTCTTCAAAAACTGGTGGGACTAGATACGAAGAATGAAACTGGACTCCTACAAAAACGAAATCAAAATAGAATTAGATTAACCTAACTATGAGCTAAACGTTATAAAACTCCTAAAAGAAAGCATAGAAGTATATCTTTATGATCTTGGATATGGCAATGAATTCTTAGACATGATGCTGAAAGCATAAGCACCTGAAGGAAAACAGATAAATTGAATTTCATTGGATCAGAAACTTTTGTGCATCAAAAGACATTATCAAGAAACAGATGATATTCAACAGAAATATCTTTAAGTCATAAAACTGGTAAGTGTCCTAGCATCCAGATTATATAAAAACTCTTACAATTCAAATAACCCAAGAGAAAGTGCCAATCAAAAAAATGGAGTAAGGATTTCAACATTTCTTCCTGAAAAGATACACAGGTAGTCAATAAGCAGATCAAAATATGCTTAGACACATTTACCATTAGAAAAATACAAATTAACACCTCAATGAGATACTACCTGTCACAAGTGAGCTAGCTATCCTTACTTGTGAAATGTTTAGAAATATTTAGAAAGAACAAATGTCTAGCGAGTGTTTGCAAAAACTAGAAAGTTTGCATATTGTGGGAATATAAAACGGTACAACTGCTGTAGAAGAACCATTATGGAGACTGAGAAGTACCAAGATCTGCTGTTAGCAAGCTGAAGACCCAGGAGAGGCCATGGTGTAATTTCAGTCTGAGTCATAAGGCCAGAGAATCAGAACTGATGGTAAATTTCAGGCCAGGTAAATTCCAGATTTTTATGATCTCCATAAAAGTTCTGTAGATCCTCAACAGTTAAACACAGAATTACTCCATGATCCAGTAATTCTACTTCCAGTTATGTGCTCAAAAGGAGTTAGAAACAGGTACTCAAAACACTTGTACACAAACACATAGCAGCACTGTTCACAAGGGTCAAAGGTGGATGATCACCAACAGAAAAAGAATAAAACATAGTAGACAGAGGGGGATATTATTCAGTCATTAAAATGACTGATGCATCGGTACACTTAAGGATCTCAAAAACATACTTAGGTAAGAAAAAGCCAGCACAAGAGGTCATATTTGTATGATTCCATTTACATGAACTATTCTGAATAAGCAAATGCAAAGACAGAAAGTAGACAGGTGTTGCTAGGTGAAGAGGAGAGGGAGGGTGGGGAGACATAAAAGGAACACAGAGCGACTACATAATAGATACAGATTTTCTCCAAAAATGTTTTGGCACTACAAAGAGTTGGTGATGGCACAATATTGCAAACAGACTAAATGTCACTGAGTTGTGCATTTGAAAATAGTCAACTTTATTGAATTTTACCTCAAGTGAATAACAGCAGAAATACTTGCACTCGGTATACATATGCACATACGCATCGAAAAAGAACAAGGACACCAACAAAGTACAAACTTGGGCAGGATGATTGGAGAAAGGGCACCACAAGTTTACACTGATGACCAGCCACCACACAGTGTGCTGCCTGCACCTACTCATGCGGGCAGATCTCTTCTTTGGTTCTGTGTGCCTGACATTTTTACCTCCCTTTTGATGTCAAAAGCCTAGAGAGTGGAAATAGAGTAATGTGGCCCAGATTCCACTTTAGCTTCTGGGCAAATCGCATTTCTGAAGCATCCATTCCCACATCTGGAAACTAAAGTAAACCATGAATTTTGACAGAAGTGGTGTAACAATCACATGAAGCAATGCACAGAATTATTGGTAAAATAATGAGAAAAAAAAGTTAGACAGATATAAAATATCATGACTAGCCCTCCCACTGACACCCATCATGGCTGATAAAAATACTGATTTCTTAGGAGATTACCTGCACTCTGGTTTTGTTTTCATCATTTTTCTAACTTTGCAAATTCTACTTCCTAGTCACGCTGAATTTTACTTCTCAGGGTTGCTATGTGGAGTTGATGAGAATATAAGCTGAAGTGTATTCTAAGGTATCAAGACAGAGCCACCAAGTCTGAGTTTAAGAAAGGTATGTATGACAGTAGGGGAAAAGTCACAATGGTTTGAAAAAGTTACAGGTTTTTAACTCAAAATTTCATTCTGGGGCACTATAGGCATATGGCTGATGCTACTATGACAAATGTGTGCTCCTCTGCCTAGGATAATAACTGCGGGGAAGGAGACATATAGCATAAGCTTATACCCAAAGTGAATGATATTCAAGTAGAACTATTGAAAAAGCAATTGGAAAGAGAGGGGCAGATATGAAAACAAATGCAGATTTGGAAGCAGTTCAGAAAGGAAGGGTCAACGCTAAGGAAGCAAACAGGTTAACCCTTAGAAAAGAGACAGATGAGTCAGAACAGCACAGACCCAAAAGCAGAGAGCTCAGGAAGTGAGAAGGCCTAGAAGCTGAGGCCAGGGCCTTCAGACTGTGGGTTCACGAGTTCATCAACTACTTAAGTCTGTCACTGCATTTTCAAGCTGAAGGTGGCTGTAGGACATCTTAAGTTTACCCATCTTTTCCAGGGCTAACTGTAGTTTTAAAAAAATGGTTAAGAATGATGTGGCCAATTCAGAAGTGAAGGGCCTGCACTACTGCACTTCTTGACGAGACCATGGCAAATGACTGAAAAATAGGCACTGGGAGTTTTAGGGGGAAAAAAACCCCACAACTAGCCAGCAATTAAAGAAGAAATAAAAATCAAATGCTAAAATAAAGGTGTATTTAAAAAGTGGCAAAGAAGTATCTCAAGACTGGGACTTGAACACCCAAGGATTTAAGGTAAAATGAACTTACTGAAAAGATCACTGATGTGACCTAAAGGTGGTAGTTGCTGCTGACCTGAGACTATTTCATTCGCTAGAGACAAATACTAACACTCTCTACTGCCCAGACTCTCACGAGCTGCTGTAGTGATGCTGAGCACATTAAAACCATTCAGTGCCTAGAAGTTAACCTCGTGCTGCCTCATTGGCCTCCAGGAGATGGGCTCTGGGCAATCAGGACTCTTCTCACAGAAGCCTTGACAATCCCCCACATCACTTCTCAAATGGGCCTTTGCAGAGCAGAGATGCTGCTGCCACCTCAGGCTCTGTAGTGGAATATGGTAACACTCTGCATGGCTGAATAGAAGATGCAATTCTGTGGAGAGGATCAGGGTTTCTCAGTGTTTAGCACCTGGGAGTTTATGAGAAGAAAGATTCTGATCCAAGCAGTGTGCAAACTTGTACTGCTGGTTTACTTGCTTTGCAGAAATTCTCCCACAACAGACATTTCAGGCTACCAGCATGAAGTCATTCAAGGCAGAGGTGGGAAGGGGCACACGATCAGCTGAGAGACAATAAAGTTGGTTCCAGCACAGCCCAGTTCCCACATTCCTAAAAGCTCCTTGGTGATGGAGGTGCCTTTGGTCAACGGATCCTACCTGAACTCTTGAGAGTGATGATGCCTCAGGATTAGGCTAGCATAAAAAAGATGTCAGGCTTGCTCAAGCTCAAGACCGACATTTTGGGACAGGCAACTTTGGGGTACGTTCAACATATTCCTGCCTTCTCACCATATGCCAACAGCACCCCAAAGTAGTCACCATGATGTTCATTCACCTCTAAGCAATAAAAGGAGATGGGGAGGGTACCTCTCTCCCTATGAGAGAAAATACTGAAGGGGGGGGGGCAGGGACAAAGAATATGAGACAGAGAGCTCTTTTTAGACAAGCTCAGTCAAGGAGAAAAGGTTATCTATTTAGAAAGAGGGCAGGGCGGACTGAAAGTTTATAGCATGAGGAGGAGAATTTTCGAGAATAACAGAAAGGTTCCGACCCAAGACAATGGGCCCATTGACTAGGATGAGAGATATCTAGGGTTCTTGGAGTCAGAATTGCCAGAGCTTGATCCTGGCTACACCGTTTATTAGCTGGGTGGCCTTGGGCAAATTATTTAAGGAGCATAAGCATTCTTATAAGAAAAGAGAGTTGTCATAAATTCAAAGATAACATATTAAGTTCTCAACACAGGGTCTCATGCTCAATTAATGCAAACTATCACTATCATTAGAAATATTATTTTTCATGAAAAATACCCACTTCAGTTGCTATTGCTTTAAATTTATTTGCTTAAAGAAAACATATGGAATGATCTTGCCTAGTGAGACACTGTTAATATTTTAGAAATGTACTCTCTGCGCAAAGAGTAACTGTAGCTGAGGAGGTATGAGGACTGTTGAGGCCAACCAAGCACTGATTTGCTGATGTTCCAAAAGTCACAATTAATGAGACAAGGGAAAAGGGAACGAAGAGCCAATAAGTCAAGAAAAAGCAAAATGGCTTTTAAATTTTCACCAAAACTGGCAGGTTTTCATGGGTACAAATATGCCTGATAATTCTCAGTACAGCTGCCGAGGATGACAGGCTTCTAACAGCCAACCTGACCTCAAGTTGTTTATCCCACAAAAACAGTTAAATGTTTGCTACTGGGAATTATCTAAATCTTATCTAAGTCAAGAATTGATTAAAACTCAGGAACCTGTCCACAGTAATCTTTTTTGATATTCAGTGATCTGAAGCCTGGGGGTTTAGTGAAATCACAGAGTGTCCTTTTAGATTCCCGTACACACTGAACGCGTACTTCAAGAGTACTACATTTTTCTCTCACAAAGATTCTTGGGAGGCTATAAAGGGTTCTGTCTGTCCCATGTACAACTAACCAATGAGGGGAGGGAAGGATTCTAGGTTTTAAATAGCTTCTGAGTCAGGAGAGGAGAGTTCAACCAGAACAATTAAAGATTCTTCAAGGGAAATGTACAATGCTTCAGAGAATTCAAATTAGACTCCATTAAATTTCTAACATGAAACTTATCAAGATGAGGAAGAAGTTATTAAAATCCTTCCTCTGAGCTGGGAAAGGTACTTCCCCTGGTGAGATTCCTTCAACAATCCAGCTAACTTCAAGCACTTTATATTAGCTAAAACAGAAAGGGCAAACATTATCAAACATTCTGAGCTTATCGTCTGTCTGTATGGGTCAAATCACTGGGAAGAACAGTAAATGTCATCACTCTGCAGGTGGTCAGGAATTAGGGTACTCCAGCCAGCCACCCAGTTCCAAGTTTTCCAGAAATAGCTATGACATCTACAAGAGCTCATCAGACTCCTCACATACTCTCAAATAAGACAGTGGTCACTCAAACTGCGGTAGAGGTAAATGAGGATGCCATTAACAGGCACATGATGCCAACTGACTGTCCCAACAAATTTAAATATATGACTTGCGCTCCCTTAAAATAGACTCTTCTCTAAATCCATAAAGAAAATTTTCCCACCTGTTTTTAAGTCACTGTCCTAAAAACAAATAGAACTGATCTCTGAGACCAAATAGAACATCCTGGCTCAGATTCCACTAGGCATTTTGTCAACACCTAACAATATTTCCATTAGAAACTAGCATAGGAAATACCAAGCACAGGCACATACTTTCATTTGGAAGCTCAGATACATTTTACCGCAGGAGTTTAAAAAGGAAGAGGTTCACCTTACACACAACTGACCTCCTGAGTGCAAGAAAAGAATAAAAGGTGTAACGCTTTATCAAGTGGAGATACGAGTTCTGTAGCGTGAATATTTTACAATTCATTTGGAAATGATTCCAAAACCTGTATCTGAACAGTTGGCACAGACTTCCCATTCTGTCTTGAAAAAGTGCAGGGCTTGAGAAGAGGTGAAGCTAAGTTTTAACATTCCAAGGTAACATTAGAAGCCATTCTCGAATTGCCCACTTCCCAAGTTTCTTCACACAGACATGAGCCTTTTGATTCTCTCCCCCCCCCCCCCAACCACTATTCATTTACCCTCATCCTAGCCCAGAAATCCTTGTATTGATTTCAATCCCCTTAGTGCGAATAGGGAAGCATTATCAGCGGCCCCTTCATCATCCCTTGTTCCTTGCTTCTTAAAAATCTATAGTGTTGAAAGTAGTAATCGGGGTTGGAGGAGGGCGCTGTTTAAAAAAAGAAAAGAAAAGAAAAAAGAAAAAAAAAAAAAAAAGGTCAGGCTTGGGCACTAGGATCCCTCGCCTTTCAAAAGGTGTCCATAAATCCTGGGCTTCGAAGTTCGTAACTTCAGACTTTACAAGAAGACGGCCAGAAAACGAATCTAAACATGAAAACAACCAACCGGGACCAGGAAAGGTGCCCCTTCTCCGAAGTTTCTCATCGCCGGCTGGGGCCCAGCGGCGCTCTTCTTCGAGATGCCCGATGCAGTCCACCCCCACGTTCAGCCTCTATATTTGGTTTTCGAAAATACCCAGTGCCCCTCCAAGTTCAGCTCGCCCACGGGCCAGAAGGTACCGCTCAGTCTCCGCGCCCCGGGCCCTGCAAAGACTTCAGCCTCCCCGCGAGCCCCGTCCGCGCCCCCGCCCAGTCGGGGCGCCCCCCGCACCCCCCTCTCGCCCCCTGCCCGCAGCCCCGCAGGCCCGCTCGCCCGCGGGGGACCCTCGCCGCTCCCGCCCGGGGTTCCGAGCCCCCTCCCCTCTCGGGACCCCGAGCCCGCCCCCGGCTCCCGATCGCCGCCGTGGGGCCCACCGAGCCGTGGCGATCGGCCGCGCCAGCCGCGTCGTCCTGCTGCAGCTCCGCAGTCATGGCCGAGGCGCCCCTCCGCGGGTCACCGCCTCCCGCCGCCGCCGCCGCCAGCCCGGCCTCGTAGGAGGAGGCCCCGCCCCCGCCCTCCACCCCGCGCGGGCCCCGCCTCCGCTCCGGCGCGCGCCGGAGGCTCAGCCCACACGCCCCGCCCCCGGCCTGCGCGCGCACGCACGGTGCGCGGCTCCGACCGAGCCTCTCTGCGTGCTCCCGCGCACGCCCAGCTCTGACCCGGCGCCGGCCACGTGACCCTGGGCTCGCCGCGGCGGCTAACGGTAGGCGTTCAGGGCGTTCGGCTCCCGGAAAACGGCTGTGAGGAGCGTGGTCTCCGCGTCCCCAAGCTTCCCGCCCGCCCTGTGCCCTCAGAACCGAGTCATCCCTAGGCCTGGCCGCGTCATATTCAAGTCTCCTCACGGACGAGCGAAAGCCGCTCCCCTTCGGGACGCTGTCTCGGTCTCAGCAGCGCGTAATGGGCGCCCTCCCTGGCGGGTTGTTTCCAAGTCCAGTGACAGGAAGAATAGTTCGTCGTCTCGAAGGAACAGAGAGGCGAGGCTGATGCCTGAACGCTCAGCTGGCATGGCCTGAGCTTCTGTGCCTTGATGCCCAGCGTGTTGCCTAACGCTGACCTGGGCAGCGAAGAACTGCAAGTGCTTCATTTTAGGTTTTCTGGAATTTAAACTGAAAACAAAAAAAAAAATTTTTTTTTGTATTAAGTTTGAGCCAGAATGTTCATTAAGAACTTCTGATATCAGGCTGAATGTGGTAGCGCACCTGTAATCCTAGCGCTGGGAGGCAAGAGGCCAGGGATCGCTTGAAATTGCGGGTTCGAGACTACCCTGGGCAACATAGTGAGACCTTGTCTGGAACAAGCAGCCGGGCGTGGTGGCGGGCGCCTGTAATCCCAGCCAACTGGGAGGTTGAGGCTGGGGATCGCTTGAGTCCGCGGGATCGGTACTATCCCGGGACAACTTAGCGAGACCTAGTCTAAAAAAAAAAAAGACCCTATGATATCAAAGTCCCCTTCCCGCAGTGAGTTTTATATTTTCAGCGATTGTGTGGTTATTTTAACCGCTAAAATGGTGGTCTTTCACGTTTATTCATGGGTGTCGCAAGTCCACTTGGCACACTTCGGGCTGTCCCGATTATATGTGGAGGCTGAATGTGGAAGGGCCCTTCCATGGCCCTGGGACAGCCTTGGACACCTTTGATGAATTTCCTGTGGAATTTTCTTTCCTGTGCTCCAGGCACTGTTGTCCAGTGATTGCCATGTTTTGCCTGCAGGTGCTTCTGGTTTGATGTGGCATAAAGGAAGTGCATGTCTGGTGGGAGACCTGATTTCTCTCAGGAATTAGGACCTTAACTGCCCCTCCTTCCTTCATCTGGAGTTAGAAGTCTCCCTTCTCCCTGGCAGGTAAATTGACAGTGATCACAATCTTCCACTGTCACAGTAGACTGTGTGTTTATGTTTCGTGTTTGTGGAATTTTTATGTTTGTGGTTTTGCATTTTTCCCCCTCCCCCATGAGTAATTAAAACATGTTCATGGGCTCAACCTGGGATTCCTTGTAAAACAAGCGATTTTTCATTTATTTGCAATATTGTATACTTCTGCAATCTTGCTAGAAAGCTCTGCTTGAGTTCCTTTGTGTCTTTGGAGCAACTCTTTGCACATTCATATTAGAAAGTGGCTTATTTCATGTGTGCAAGTGGAGGGAAACCTATAACCCTTGTTCATAAAATTTTCTTGAGGCAAACCAGACTCTTGTTCTCACCTTGCTGTGCCCACCATGACCACCATTCAGGACCTGGAAGATGGCACTTGGTGAGCAGCAGGGCTGAAGTAACTAGGAATGGGAATGGCTCTGCAAAGAATGAATGATGTAGTCAAACCGGATTGTGTCATTACTTTTGATGGCAAAACCCTCACCATAATATCTGAGAGTACTTCGAAAGCAATTTTCATGTTAGCTGGGAGAGACGTTTGAAGAATATACAGTGGATGGCAGAAAACCTCTTTACAAACGGCACATCGGTTCAATATCAGAAATGAAATGGCAATGAAAGCACAATAAGGAAGAATCTAGAAGAGGGGAAATTAATGGTGAAATGCATCATGACTAATGTCACCTCTACTCAGATCTATGAAAAAGATGACTAAAAATTCCATCATTAACTTGGACAGGAATTGACTGCAAGTTCAATGAACAAACCTGTGTACAGTTTTTTTTTTTTCATTACTGCATTCAATCTATCAAATATTTTACCTGCAACTAGTTCAAAGTGGTGGTTTCATTAGGATCTTTCCTTTGGTTTCCCAGTAAATATGCTTATGCTTAAAAAAAAAAAGTTCTTAAAAGACCCGTGGCCAAAACTCATTTCGTAAAGATAGGCCCCTGAGTTTTGATAAAATGTAATTATGATAGATGGTTCAAAATAGAACTCCCAGATTGAATAAATTTGGTCTCATAATTTTGAGCACTGTAGATCTGATATCTTAACTCTTTGGGTTTAATTACCCCCAGTACTGAACATGCTGATCAGCTAGAGACACCCTGTCCAATCAGAATATTTAATGAACATTATGCCAGTTAGTGGCCATCAGTTGGCCAGCTTCAACCACGGTCAAATGTCAGACGTAAAAAGTGGGTGTCATTGAATATGTACTGTCATCACAGAAATCCCCTTCCCTTCCTTCTCAAAATCCATACTCCAGACCAATTGTAATTATTTCAAGATTATTCAAGGAAAAAATGTATATTTAGGAGTAGTAGCAAATAATTGTCATGTTTAAAAAAGAGTCCAGAATACTTTCCAAAAGAAAAAAGAATTTTTCCCAATGCTAACTTATTTCCTGAGTCAATAAATTTATCTGCTTCTGATTTACCTCATGCCTAAAATATAGTTTGTATTATAAAATTATACCATTTCGGTGTTGATGTTTGTGTGTGATGAGGATGAAGGGAAAATGTTAGTAGAAGAAAAGGGGAAAGAAAATAAATGCTGATATTTCTCCTCTGCTTCACTATAAATATTTTTTTGCTACTGACTTCAGAGCAACTGGATTTGAAGCTCAAGGCAAAAAACTGACAGGTCTAACTTCTGTTTTTTCAGTTACAGATTCCTTTCTAGCAGTTAACTACTCAGAAATGGCCTGAAGGAACAATATCCCAGCAGTTAGGAAAATGCCTACCTAAGGGAGAAAGAATATGAATATTTTTGTTTTCACCATGAAATTAAAGAATTACATGATGTATGTTAAATGCTAGGTGTTAATATATTTCAACAAAGGCTCTCATTGCTTATTGAAAAATAAATGGACTAACAGTTCATGAAATTTATATAGTAGGCAAATGTAGTTTGTGGAGAATTTGGTTTTCACATTCAAAATAGCAACCTCATGTCTCCTTTTTGTTTCTCTAGAACACTTAGAGAAACACTAAATAAATAGAAAGCTTAAAATCTGTTTTCAAAAAACTCAGAGTTCTTCAGAATACATGAGAATTATAAACTCTTGGGCTCTAGTAGCAGAGGACTAGAAATAAGCCAACTTTTGCAGACTTGGTTTTTGACAGACAGGTATTGTAGATGAATGGGGTTAGGTTGGACTTTTAATACAGGTGCTCAGTTTCTCACATAAAAATTAATTTGGGCTACTGACCTTATAAATCATTTTTATTTGGATTAAAGAAAATGTTAAAAAGCAAAATTTAAAAATTGTAAAACCTCTATTGTAAAGAACATATGTGCTAGGGATAGGGAACTCTCAAAATTGACACAGAAAACAATTGATAAATGTAGGAGATTTATAATGTCAGTTATGTTAAGATAAGAATTTCTGGGTGAAGACCTATGCTCCTGGAACGCAGCCACCCTGCCTGCTGGGAATCTCCAAGGTTTTCAGTGAGGCGGGCAACCAGACCTTGCAAATCCAGAACCTCTCATAGGGTGGGTGTGTGGTATGGTTCTCCAGGCTCCTTTGTTGTGGTGCTTCCTGTGATGGAGGTGATGGTCACCATTGGCTGTCTCTTTTCTGGTGTCTGTCCCTTTGTGCTGTTTCTGTCCCAGTTCTCACCCAGGAAAAGAGGACATTATTGCAGGAAAAAGAGATCAGTGAGCCAATCATCAACCATGGACTGAAAACAAGAGGAGTTGGAGTAACCGGAGTGGGGGGGAGCGGAGAGGAGGTGATTTAGGGAGGGCCACAAAGGGAATAAACTATACAAATACAACCAATGGTGTATAAAAACTAGAAAAAGAACCAAAAAAAAGTGTTTAGCACAAAGTATCACAAGAAAAAGGAAAATATCCACAAACTGGGAAGAAATACATTTGCAGTACACACAACTGATAACATACTAGTATCTAGAACAAAATTCCTTAACTTTGGCACTATTAACATGTTGGACCAGATAATTGTTGTGGAGTCTGCCCTTTATTTTAAGATGTTTTATCATCTCCCTAGCCCCTACTTAATAGATGCCATCACCTCTTTCTTACCCAGTCATGACCATCATGTCTCCAGACTGTGCAAAATGCTCTCTAAGGGACAAGTTTTCCTCCGTTTGAAAACCCACTTAACTAAGCTAAGTGAAAAAAAATCTTACAAGTTAAAAAGGCAATGCACTTGAAAAAGGACTCAAAATTTAAGCAGGCCCTTCACAGAAAAGGAAATCCAAGCATGTGGTGAGATGCTAACCTCACTGGTTATCAGGACACATGAATTCAAACAACAGATCCCATTCTGTAAATACATTTGGCAAAAAAGTTAAAAGTATCACAATAAGTGATGGTAAGAATGTGATACATTATATATATATATATATATATATATATATATCCTCAGTACAAATTAGTAGGATCACTGGGAAACAATTTGATAACTTAAAATCTAAAGATTGCATGGCCTTTGGTCAGCAATAACTAAGTATTTCTGAGAATGTTTTCAGTATTTTTCCCACTATGTACAAAATTGTTAATGACATGTTCAGTAGCAATCAAAGCAAGAAATGTATCAACCATAAAATTGATACAATTTTGGATAGTCAATGGAACATGATACAGAGTGTGAGAAAGTAAAGTTATACACTATGGATGAATCCCAGGGGCATAATTTATATGATGAAAGGCAAATCACATAAAATGACAAATGGCACTGTTTACACAAATCAGGAAATAGAAAAAAAATATTTAGCCACATACTGTCTAGGGGGATAAACCTTTTTGTGGTAAATTTCAAGAGCAGATTGGTGTATTCAAGGAGCCATGAATTGGGAAACATCCCAGCTAACATGTAAAAAGGTGCTGTATGGAATTGTATAAAATGGCAGGTTTTTCTAGTGAGGGAGTAGATAATGTTATTAATGAAAAGAAAAGGAAAAGGGGCACAATGACTGTTAGAAGACTATGGGTACCTTGTGGTGGGTGTGATGTGGAAGGGGGTGCACCCAAATCTCTAAGCATAATACTGTAAGCCATCATATAGTATTGTAAACCGATGTTACCTTAACTAACAAAAAACTGCAAAAAGAAAAGATACTGGAAGTAAAGCCATCTCCCTTTGGGACAAAGCAGAGGAATGGAGTTGACTTCTCTAGTGCTGACAGGGAAATTCCAGATTAATTGGGTTAAAATTCTACTTTGGAAAGAGACTGAAACTGCAGTTAGATGAGCTATGTCTTGGTGGTGGTTGGCATGGATGACCTCATTGTTGGCTTGTTTCTTTTTTAGTGATTCCTTTTGATCAAGACTCCTCCAACTGAGTAAGGTGATGGAAATTGAAGCTTCCATTGCCACTGCCACCTACCTCTCTGAAGTTCTTGTACTTTTGTTCTTTATATGGTATTCCCAGATCCTTTAGACCAGGACTTTTGATCCACAGTCCTCCCTTTGATATTTGTCTTGCCACATTCAGTCCATAAATTTTCTTCTTCAGCATTTCCATTAACTACTTCTTCTTTTCTTCTTATTGTTGTTTTTCTTTTTCCTCTGTGTGTCTGGGTTTAGGGCTTGTCCAATATTCTAAGGTACACAGGTGAGAACTCACACACTGGCACACACACACACACACACACACACACACACACCTGCCCCCTTACAGATTTGCGGTAACCAAATTCTGTTGTCAGAGTCTAAGGGCTTCTATTTCGTTTCGTTTGTTAGATTATTCTTTTTCACTGGCACACACACACCTGCCCCCTTACAGATTTGCGGTAACCAAATTCTGTTGTCAGAGTCTAAGGGCTTCTATTTCGTTTCGTTTGTTAGATTATTCTTTTTCTTTACATTTTTTCAATGAGTGAAATCATACAATATTTGCTTTATTCTTTCTGACTTATTTCATGTAGCATAATCCCCTCAAGTTTCAACCATGTCGTCATAAATGGCAAGGCTTCATTTTTTTTTTTTTTTTGGCTGCGTATATTTGTTTATCTATGTCACATCTTAATCCACTAATCAATCCTTGATCTCTTGGGTTGTTTCCATGTTTAGTGAATAGTGCTATAATGAACGTAGGGGTGCTTTTTGAATTAGTGTTTTCATATTATTTGGATAAATGCCCGAAAGAGGGACTAGTGAATCATATCGTAGTTCCATTTTTAGATATTTTGAGGAACATCCCTACTCTTTTCCGTAGTGCTTTCACTTTATAATTTGAGGTAATCCTAATTGCTTATTTGTGCTTTTATTTCCTTAACTGTGATGCTCAAGTCTTCAAAAATGTCTTATTGATGTCATAGAACATCACCAATGTTTTAGAATTTGTGCATGGGGTTATCATACTTCCTAGACTTGGATCTTAGAGAGTTATCCAGTTTCTGTCTTCTTTGTGTGCTTTTTAGTTTTCCCAGAACCATGTATTAAAATACCTCTTCTCTCCGCATTGTATGGTCATGCCTGCATAAATTAAGCATTGATATGTACATGGGTTTAATGTCCTGTCTTTTGAGTCTACCCCTTTGATCCATGTGCCATTTTTTTCTCAGTACCCTATTGTTTGTAGCGAAGTCAGGCAATATGATGCCTCCATTACTCTTTTACTTATGTTTGTTCTTGAGAGGCCTTTTATGGTTCCATATACATTTCAATTTTTTTGTTTAGTTGAAGAATGGTGTAGGTATTTTAATGAGTATTGTGTTAACTTTTTTGCATCACAATGGTATGGTCATTGAGCAAGCATTAGCATAACTGTTACCTTGAACTCTTCAGGCATGTTCTGCAATTCTACTGAACTGAAACTTGTCTTGTTTGTTTTTTGTTTTCTTTTGTTTTTGTGCTCTAGCATTTGTGATATGTTTTTCTGTCTCTTCATTTTTAGTCTGTATAGTTTGTATCACGGACAAACTTTCAGACTGCTCACGCTGATCCTGTTCAGGTGACTGGAGAATGGGTGCCCGGTGCCTGCAATGGGTCATAGTTAGAAAGGCACAGTAGGGCACCAAAGAGTTGCCTCTTGTGAGCTTCCAGGAGTCAAGCTACCTACAGTGCTGCAGGGCCCATAGCTGTGTGGTGGTGGTGGTCACCTCCCGAGAGTTCCTCAGCATAAATGTCTATGAAGTCTCTTGCCAGATTCAACCTTTAGGCTATGTTCAAGCATTAGCTGCCTCACACTGGGTATGAATTACAGTTGTTGTGGGGTCATAGGCTGGGAGCTGGGAATCGTCCTTCTTGCTTTTCCAGTACAGAGCCTTCGCCTGGGGTGCTTGCTCTGGTTGTCAAAATCCAGGTGCTTAAACTCTGATCAGCTGTCTTGCTTATGCCCTTGGGTAGGTGTGTGGCAGGTGTTCTGAAAATCACAGCCTTGGGCTATAAAAAATAGGCTTTCTATGAGCAGATACAAGTAATCTAACCTGCTCTCATAGGTTCAGGCTCAGGTGCTTTTATATCAAAAGCCTCAGGTTCAAGCCAGTCATCATCACTCTGCATCCCTGCCCTCATAGTGCCCTCTGTTCAGGACACTACCTCTGTTCACACCCTTATCTTGTGCAGTGCCAAGTCCCCCGAGTTCCTGACATGTGTATGTGGCCCTGAGCCAACAACTGTAAGGAGGTTCCTTATGGCAGTGCCCCCTCCTCTTCATGAATTGTACTGCTCCACTGTTGCACACCTCCCTCAGTTAAGTTTTCCACAGACTGTTGGTGTATGCTACAGTTGTCCACTCATCTTTCCACAGTAACTTTGTTCTGCTGCGATTTCATTGTAAATATATGGAGGAGGCAAACATGGAACCATCGCTCTGCCTCCATCTTTCTTTTCTATATTTTATGTCTTTTCTATATTCTATTTTGAATTGATATTGGTATACGGCATAAAGAGAGTGGTCTAGCTTTATTCCTTTGCATGTGGCTATTCAGTTTTCCCAGGACCATTCACTGCAGAGACTGCTATTTACTGTGGAGACTGCGGTTGTCCGCTGTATGCTTTTGGTTTCTTTATTGTAAGTTAGTAGTAGATATATGTGTAGATATATACATGTAGATTTATTTTTAGACTCAGTTCTCTTCCATTCATCTTGAACCTGGTTCCTCCTCCCACCCCCTCCCCTCAGTAGCATAGTATTTTGATTAATATTAATTTTGGAAAGTGGTCTGAGGTCAAAGAAGTATGATATCTTCATTTGAATTTTTTCTCGGGATTGTTTCAGCTATTTGAGGTCTCTTGTGCCTCCACACAAATTTGAGGATGTTTTGTTCTATTTTTGTGAAGATTGCTATTAGGATCTTAATATGGTATTGATTTTGAATTGTATATTGTTTTAGGTAAAATGACTACTTTGACAATATTGATTCTTTTGTCCCATGAGCATGGAATTCCTGTTTCTTGTGTTTTTTGCAGTTTCTTTCAACAGTGTTTTATTGTATTCTGTGTAAAGGTCCTTTACATTTTCCTTGGTTAAATTTATTCCTTAGTATTTCACTGTTTTTGCTTTGATGATCATTGGCATTGTTCTCATCATTTCTCTTTCTGCTAGTTTATTGTATATAGAAACACAAACAGATTTTTATAGTGAGTTTCCTGCAGCTTTACTGTATTTGTTAATTATTTCTAACAGGTTTTTTGTGTGCAGTATTTAGAATTTTCTCTAAATATCAACTTATTTACACATAGTGGTAACTTTACCTTTTGCTTTCCTGTCTAGATATGTTTCATTTCTTTCATTCTTATTTTCTCCCTAATTTTTCTGGCCAGATCTTCTAATGCCATATTAAATAATAGTAGCAGTTTCACATTCTTTTCTCTTTATTCCTTCTCTGACATTACAACCTGAGGGACATCATTTCATTAGTGATTAGGGAGATTATTTTGTTAACGATAGCCAGGATAATTCCTAATATATACTCAATATTTGGAGTGTACTTTGGATTGAGGATCTCTAAGACTCAAACTAAATCAAAGTCCCATTTGTAGGAATCACCCTTTAGAGAGGTGTCTTACTCAGTGACCTTATATAACTGAAGTTTAACTTCCTCAGAAAAGCTAACTACATTAAGTAGTATTGATTACAGCATAGGCACCTCTTAGCTAAAAGACAATTTGGGGTCATAACACCTTTGTTCATAGAGTCTAAGGATCACATTTAGTAGACGTTTATTTAGTAGCAAATTCTGTAATATCTTTAATAATTAGGGAGTAGTTACAGCTATGGAAGTCAGTAAAGTTTAAGGGTCTGTAGCTTACACAGGTGACTTTACTCTGGGTACCTTGGCTTGGCTTATGTTCTTTCTTTATACAGACCCTAGATGGAGGTTTCTTTAGCTCTAAGCTTATTAAGCAGTGACAGGGAAATTGGATCCCCAGGGTTAGGAATGTCTGATGCTATAGAGAGGGATTGAGGCCTTTTTGCAGTTTTGTTTGTTTTTTAGAGTAACTGAAACATTGGGAACCAGGGAGAAGTTTGTGATGGGTAGAACTGCAGGATTATAAGATAGTGGAAAGTTGAACTGTTTGAGAAACCTTCCCTATCCCCCTTTCCCAAACTTTTTTAGCAGTGGTCTGGGAGATTGTCTTGCCAAGTCAATGCCAGAGTAAAGGAATGAGAAGAGGAGGAAAGGCAGTTAAAATCTGATATCTTGATCTAGCATCTTCAGTAAAAGCAATACACACTGATGTTGGCTACTTCTCTTCCTTGTCAATTTGATTATAGGTCTCTACCATCTGTACCCAAGACTTGAGTGTCTAAAGTTTGCTGTCTGGGTAGTAGTATCTGATATATTTTCCTTCCACAGAGCTTCAAAGACAGTTTTTGTTCTCAGTAACTCCATGTCAGGACAGTGTCAGAAATATTTAAAGGAGTTTTGAGAATCAGACCCAGATATTTGAGGAAACTAAAAGAATGCAGGATCCAGTTCAATTTACAGGAAAATAATAAAATGTCAAAGATAATTAACAGGATTAGAGTCTACTAACTATATAGCTACAAACATAACTTTTCTCTCTACAGTTGTCCCTGTTTTTTCCCCAAAGATAATCATAGTACATTAATTTGTTTACATAAAAGTTGGCCTGATTATTTATATAAGTGAAGTTCTTTTGGTACTGTTTTGCTAGAATTTTTCAAAGCCTTATAAGGCTAAGAAGTCAGAACAAGAAGTCACGATCAATGCCTATGTATGAACAGACTTCTCTGTCACCTATGGCATTCCTGATAAAGCATTGATGACATTACATATCTAATTGTGTTCTGTTACAAGGGGAACAGGTTTTTTTATACTTAGGTATGTAACTATAGTAATTCAAGAGTTTTGGAACTTTAATGTGATTTCATAGAGCTATAATATTTCATATTTGTTTTCAGAAGTATACTTTACCAAATTGCTATAAATCATGGAATAAAAAATACACGAAACAAAAATGGAAAGACTGAAAAGGAGAAACAGAAAATTCTATACTTGCAGTGGGATATTTTAATCTCCTTCAGGAAGTAGTAGAACAAAAGGCAAAAATATCTGTAGTAAAAATATAATGTGATACCACTGTCAGCCTCCTTCATCTAGTTCAAAGAATACTACTCCAATAATAGCACAATATGAATTTCTTTAGAATGTTCATGATACCTTCCCAACAGGATAATATATACCAGGATATAAACCTTCTCTCAACCAAAACAGAATTTTTGAAAATAGTAGTGTATCCTTTAACTATAACAAAGTGGCTAAAGAAAACTAGAAATCAAAAAAAATAAATGTTTAGAAAAACTCCAAATTCAAAAGAATTAATTCATAAATAATCTTTAGCTCAAAAGTGAAATCACAAGAGAAATTAGAAAATATTTCTGAATAAAAAATTATAATTATTCAACATAGCAAAATCTGTAATGCTGCTATTGCAGTACTTTGAGGCAATGTATACTTTAAGTGCTTTTATTAGTAAAGAAGAATGGTCTTAAAGAGCAAGTTAATGCAAAGCACATATAATGAAGGAAATAATAAAAATTAGAGAAGCCACGACAAACACAAAGAAAATAAAGCCAACCACTTATTCATTGAAGCATACATACTTTAGAAAATTAATATCCCCTACATTATAGACAGAATTGTGGCCCCCCCATTCATATGTTGAAGCTCTAATAACCCATCTGACTAGGTTTGAAGAGAGAACTTTTAAGTAGATAGGTGGGACCCTAATCCATAGGACTTAGTGTCCCCATAACAAGCAGGAGAGACAGGTGGATGTGTGTACAGAGAAAAGGCTACATGAAGATACACTGTGTCTTTTCAAGAGGGGTTCATCTACAAGCAAAGAAGGGAGGTTCCGGAGGCCTCTGCCTGTGTCTCAGCCTATAGTACTGAGAAAATAAATTCTTTGCATAAGCTGTCCAGCCGATGGTGTTTGTTTTAGTCGTCCTAGTAAACCAACACATATTCTCTACAGAAAGCCTTATAGTTGAATCTAACAATTATTTACTGAATATCCGCAATACCATTTTATTCTGTGAGACACTGGCTAGAGGATTAAGACATGGCACCTTGTCCTTAAATGACCTCTAGTTTTGTGGGGCAAACCTAGTAGGGAGGAATGATTTTATACAGAGAAGTAGATACACTTAGAGAAGTAGATACACTTTTATCCTGTTATAAACTTTACCTGCTATTTTTTGTATTTTGGAACATTCTTAGCACCTGGTCAAACTATAATTTTAGGAAAGACTTTCTAGTTGCAAGTAATAGAAGCCAGGACAAAGTCATTCTAAATAAAAAGTGGAAGGGAGGGAATTGCTAGTTTTTGAGGTCATAGAGCAATCATGTGGCCATACAGCTGAGCTGTGTAAGCAACTAAAACCATTTCTGGGGAAATCAGAAGGAATCAGAATCACTCCTCTCTTGATCTTGCTGCTCTGTGTGGTTTCTCACCTGTTATCGCTTTACAGGTGTGGTTTCCTCTCATTCTCTGCAGTCCAAGATTCTTTGCTCCTTCTGTGCAATGGTAGACTTGACATTACCCCTGGGCCCATGATGTCTTCCCAGGGACACCCACACTAACCAGGGCTCTGGTCACAAGCTCTGGGAGGCCCTAGCAGTCCACTTGAACCAGAGATCTACTCGTAGTCATATTAACTTTGCTCTGTGATGGTAGGATAATAGTACACATATGGAAATTGGAACTGTAAAAAAAGGCAATTCTCAGAGAAGGGAAATACAACCTGGGCAGACTTCCCAACAGGTGCTTTTACTAGCATTAGAAGAATATTTAATAATCAAATGAAGGGAAGGGAAATTCACCCCATCTTTCCACAACAGAGTCTATTTGCATTGATTTAAACTGGTGCTTTTTTTACCTGGTTACACATCAGAATCACTTGTGGAGTTTCAAAATCATACCACTGACTGATCACCTGACACCATTAGCATCAGACTCCGTGGAGCTGGGAGCCCAGGTGATTTTTCAAAAGTTTTTAAACACTCCAGATGATTCTAACGTACTTTCTGGGTTGCAAACGAATTGTTTGGACCTCAGTATATCTTTCATATACTGAGATACATCTCAGTGTCTCTGCCATTTCAGCAATGGCAGAAAGGGGACAAATACAGTATAGACTTCAGATTTTATGAATTCCTGTCTCAGCCTTAAAAGATGAGGTGAGATGAGACTGGGAATCATGGGTCTCCACTAAAATTTATAGCAAATCATTTGATATTGGGGGGGAGAGAAGAACTTCCTATATAAATTTCATTTCTGTGTTACCAGACTCTGAAAAAGTGTGGATCAGATCATCAAGTTGTCAGAACATATTTGTCTACTGAAGACAAAAGAAGCTTGTGCCTTTCATAAATCTTTGTTGTCTGCAGTACAAAGCTTCAGTAGTCTTCTCAGACCTTCCAGAACCCCATTTGCTATTTCTGTGCTCTCCCCTCTTGGTTTCTGGGTACTCTTGCTTCTAAAGCCCACACCTATTACTTATTTTGTAGTCTTCCCTTAGGCTACTAAAGTTTTACCTGCCTTAGAAGAAGCTGGCCCTTGCTCCCTCCTACTCTCCCCCCTCATGGCCCAAAGCCAGAGACTGACAGTGAAAGCATGTCAGGCTTTCTTAGGAAAGAACAAACTCTCCCTTTCGTTGTTGCTGTCGCTGTCAAGTTTCCCTGCAGGGGGCAGACTAAACCCATCCTTTTCTCTTAGCCATTTTTATCGGGATTGCTTTTATGAACACTTGTACACAAATCCTTAGATATACCTCCCGAAAGCCCACAAATTCATTTTATGGAATTTTATCCTTTCTAATATTAAAATTCCATACAGCTTTTAATAATGCTGTTTACAATTTTTCAGAGTTGGAGAAATAAGGCTATATTTATTTCCAACCTTAAAAAGAAGTAGAGAAGTTACCCTCTAAGAAGTCACTGAATCAACTGAACTAAAACTTTGTCTCCAAGGAACTTTAAGACTGCCTAGGGACAAAGACTTTGGAGGAGCAAGACTATGGAAATAAGCAGGGAGGGATTGGAGGGTTGTAAGCAGAATGCAAATAGATTAGGTGCATAGGTGTGAACTGGTGTTGGGAAACATGAAGGGAGAATATTTAAAACAGAAAAAGCAGTGGTGGCATAGATAGAGGCATGATATGACTTTTAAGTCACCTAAAAGTGTACAGTGTAATGTAAAATAGGTTGGAATTTTCTGGGGATGCAGGCATCACAGCAGCCACAAGGCAGCGCTCTGACTACACTCACTTGGGTTTCTACGAGCTTTCCATTTTCCCACTCCTCTGCTGGGTCTTTAACTAGAGGTCTGTCACACTCCAGCCATAGTCAGCCAGCCTATTATTAGTGCCAAGCCTTCCTCCTGGAGCAATGACAGTGTAAATTTCAGCAATGGCAGAAAGGGGACAAATACAGCTGTTGTGCATTTTAGAATAATTGCTAGAGGCCATTTGGAGACAGCTTTATAATAACAGCACTTACATAGACTTATACAATATTTCACTTTTCTATTTTATTCCCCCCTCAATACTTTATATCATGGACTTGTTCTTCCACTCAACTTATGTGAATCTGGAGTCATTTGCCCTCGATTTTACAAAGTGAGATTTGCAGTCCTCTGGAAGCTACTATGCTCTTTCAAAACCTCACCATCCAGCCTTGTTCACATCTTGTTCCTTTTGCTGGGAGCTCCATTCTCTCTCTACCTCACTTAGTGAACTGTCTGTGTTCAGCACAAATGCTGTTTGTAAAAAACCTCTCCTCACTCCAAGTTTGGGCTCCATTTTTAGTTAGTCTTCTTCCCCAGTTCACTCAGTTACTAGCATTTATCTTAGAAATATTCTAAGTGTTTCTTCTCTATCACCTCTACACCAGGTTCCCTGAGCTCTCTTATCTCTGTATCTCCAGTACCTACCACAAGCCCCCACATAATGAGCAAGGGCCCCTCTTGCTGCCAAAAAAAAAAAAAAAAAAAAAAAAGTTCTAAAAGATCCAAACACTTGCTCCATCTAGAGTCTACAGCAGAGAAGGAAATAGCCAGAAATTTAGACCTGAGTCAAAATACTTACTGGCTGCTATGACTGACCATATCCAGGCCTCTCCAGGGGAAACTGCCAGATAGACCCAAATGGAGAAAAGTCCTGGATCATGCCATAAACCAGCGTTCACTGATGGTTCCCCAGTCCTGGCACAGCAAGATGTCAAGGCTGTCATCTGTGCAGGAGGTCTGGACAGCACAACATGACTCTCTCAGACGACCTGCCTTTTGGTGCAGTCTTGGAGCCAATGTGGTTAGGGGCATAAATGAGCCTCCAGCCTATAATTCTATGTTTTTCTGGCCCAGGTAGGGGGTGGTAATGGGGGGAGGTGAAGAAGCACCTCACCTCTGGTAACTCTAAGGTCCATGAGCTTTAGTCTCCCTCTAAGAGAATCTCACAGGGAGCCATGGACCACATATATCCCTGTCTCATGTTTATCCTTGGCACTGCTTATAAGCTAGCTCTGTAACAAAACAAATTATGATCAGTCTGGCTTTAAAGGAAAGTCGTCATTCTCCTCCCATCATCTGTGAGGTGGGTGGTCAAGGTATAGCATATTGATATGGTTGCAAAAAATCTGGGTTCTTCTTGGGGTCATCTTTCATAAACCCAAATTATTTTCTGCTGCTATGTTCATTCTTCCTTCTCTTTCCTCCCCCCTCCCCCATCCTTCTCAAACATTTGATAAGCATCTACTTAGTATCCAGCTCTGTGCTGGAGATACAAGATGAATAAAACAGAGTGCTGTACCTTCAAGGAAGACATGAAATTCTGGAAGAAACAGGAAAGTAAACAAATACTTGTAATACCCTTGAATACATGCAATAAGTGAACTGTCTACAAGGCCTCTGTGCTCAAGGACATTAGTGGGCCACGGTGTGCTAGAGCTGTTTAGTAACCAGCTGGTGGACTGCGGCCCTGATTTGCAATGTTTGCCAGTTTTTGTGTGGCAAACATTATCATTTCTATCAAGCTACCGACCCAATGTCGCTGGACAGAGTTGGGGAGGTACACAGATGGTTGCAGTATGGAGCAGTTAGAGTCAGTTCCAGTTCATTGCCATGAGGTCCAGCTCATGAGACTCTGATAGAGAATCCTCCCATACTGTTCCTATTCCTGGGCGTCTGACCCTACAGAACTGTGAGCTTATCAGTGGGTTTTGTTTTAAGGCACTAAGTGTGTGGCCATGTGCTAAACAGCCATAGCCAACTAGACTGAGCCTCTGATAGCCTTTTTACAGAAATGAAAAAAACTAAGGCTGCATAACAGTAAGCAATTTGACCATGACCATAAGCATCTAGCAAGTGATGGTGATTGGAGGTAAAAGGAGGTATGTCTGATTTCAAGACTGGGATCTCAGTGCTTATGTTCTGTGTCTTCTTGTAGGAATCCAGGTCATACAATCACAAAGGATCAGAGAAACTGGGAAACTCTATTCCTTTGTCTGTTTCCTTTTGGGATCCCAAAATGTGCCATATTTTTCAAATGAATTTCTGAGTCAGAAAAAAAATCAACTGTTGAGTGTGGCTTTGGACATGAGGCAGTACCTCCATAGTTGATTTTTATTTTAGGGGACAGACTGTGGAGTTGAAGAAATTTCGTATGGGACTCTACTCATTAAGCATTAGAGTTTGGCTGGAGTGTCCATTTCTGCTTTTCTCCTCCAGCCCGGCCAGATGTGCTCAGAAAATTTGGTTCCCCCTGAATATGTACATCTGTCAAAAATTCCTGTCAATTTTAGCACGACTGCCAAGGGAATGAACAAAGAGAGTTGGCCATTAACTTCAAAGAACTTTGTTGGAGAGGAATAAAGATATTTAAGGCCTATTTTGTGAACTAATTGCATTTGCATATTTATGGGATTTACTGATATAGCAGTAATTAAAAACTATTTAGTAGTCTTAAAGGACACATAACTCAGTTGCTGTTTGCATAATAAACACTTGCTTATTATGTTTGCATAATAAACCCTTTCCCCTACTTCTTCCAAAAGACAGTGGTCCATCTAAGAGGTATTATATCTTACTTGGAAATAATGGAGAGCCTGAGGGCATGGGCACATGGAAAGGTAGAGAAGGGACTTGTAAAAGAATATATTTCTAGTTTTCTCTTAATGATAGGCCTGGCCAGAACTATTTTGGAGGATGGCATAGTCAAACCTCAGATTAATGGGTCTTGCTTTTTCCCAAGTGATTTTGAGGAAGCCTAAAGCTAAGCCCTTGATGATCCCAGTTCCTGATTTTTTACATTAATGGGCTGGAAGAGCCTGAATGGGGTTCACTCCCATACCTGTCATCCTTCCTGAGGAGATCTCTAGGGGAGAGATGTGAAATCCTTGACTAATGCATTAAAAGAAATAACACAAATAGAAAGTGTGGTTCTTTGAGAGTGAGCAGAAACAGTTTTCATGAAAACAGTAAAGGTTGAGCAGGAAGAGACACCAAGTCTAAAGATACTGAATAAACAAACTAAACCCAGCTTGAACAGTAGATTGAAATGGCCTCTGAGCCATGCAAGGGTGCAGAGCAGGAGTTGGGTGGGGGAGGGGAAAGTCACAGGAAAGATCATGAAGAATCTGTATGGAACTATGTGGAAGACAAGTTGCTCACACAGAACCATTCCCATCTAGTCAGAATTCATCAGTCAACAGAGAGCTGTAATGGGCAGGAAAACCAGACTGTTGTTAAATAGCTAATGAAGGCTGTAATGTACCTGCATTCCACATCATTAGCAGTGGCCTTCCAGTAACAGATGGGCCTATGACAAGTGAGAGGCAAAGGGAAGGGGAGCCTCTCCCAGAAGGTCTGGCTTAGTGTCTTGGCTTTCTAGCATGAGTGGCTAGGATACAAGATTGATCTTGGTTGAACCTTTGCATTAAAGGCAAGCACCTGGGTTCGCTTCCCATAAAATATGGTTCTTCCAGAGATTTGCTGCCTGTAGCTTGCCTTTCTCTCCCACCTAGAAAGTGAACAATTGGGAGAGTGGATGGGAAAGGCTGGGACTTTGAGGTCCAGATTGGTTCTTGGTGAGTGATCTTATCTCTTGATGAAACCCCATTCGTTTACCTAGTTACCCTCTCTAAAATGCACTTCTCAAACGTTTCATATCTTTATGCCAAATTTCCACCATCAAGTTGCATTTAAATTTGTCCTTTTCCTTCTGAAAGTCTCACTCCAGTGCTTTTAAATCATGACCCAAGCATTTCCTTAGCACAGCATAATGGGAAGAATAGTGAGTGGGAAGAACTCCCTCTCAAAACATACCAGAGTAAGTTGCCCACAAAATGCCTTCACCTCTGAGTACATAGTGAGTCATTCTTACAAACATAAGAATTTAATACATAATACATAATATTTGATACATAATGGCATATTAAATCACAAAGTCAGGACCTCTAAACGTACCAAATTACTGCCTCAACCCACCAACCCCGTGATTTTCACTAATTCTCCCCAAAATGTTCTTTGTAACAAAAAGCACTAATCCAGAATCATGTCTCTTTAATCAACTTTTGTTGGATCTGGTTTTCCAATCTTTTCTTAACTCTCATAACCTGACACTTTGGCAGACTGCATGCCTGTTATTTGTAGAATAGCCCACAGTACATCCTGTGTTTCCTCCTGAGTGAATTTGAGTCATGAATTTTAGGCTGTAATAACCAAAGTACTTTGTAATTAATGAACATTTCATGTAAATAGCCTGTTCCTCATCAAACTTCCACCAGCACTTTTGAACACCCCTTGGTGTTGCTTGAGTGAATTATTACTAGGCATCATTCTTTCTACATTTGTTACTTAACTTTCTATTTTAAGGAAAAAATGTTTCTTTTATTCATTCACTTCTTTATCTAAGTCAGTATGAACCTGTGATTTTTATTTTATTTAGTGGATTATAGTCCTTTAGCATCATTACTGATTTGGTTGCTTGAATTGTCCCAGTTTCGGCCAATGGGAGACACTTCCAGGCTCACTCCAGTGCCTTTAAATCATGACCCAAGCATTTCCTTAACACTTCTTTAGAAAACAAAAAGATGTTTCTTGACTCTTACACTTCTGCTCCATCCCTGGCACCAGTCATTTTTCTATTTTTTTCCTTCTTAATTAGGTGTTATATTTAGAAACTAAGATTTGGAAGCTTAGGTATACTCATTGATTTGGGGGTATCCCCATCCCAAGTCCTTTAATGGGCAGAGCTGGGGACTATATGTATGTGTGAGCATATTTACACACACATTTGTAGTTGTGTTTATTTCTGTAGTTAGCAACACATATTGAAAACCATCAGTTTATACTGATACCCCCAAAACCAACTCAGCTTGGCAGGATTGCCCCTTGTTTTCTCCCTTTCCACATTTGTAACTTTCTTTGCCAACAGCAGAAAACCAATCAGGGTATATCTCAGTGATAGATAACTAGGAAGAGGACTTCGTGGATTCTAAGCAAAGGGATCAGGTAATTAGGAGACTAAGAATCAGATATATATATCTATAGATATATATGCATATCTATAGATATATATATAGATATACATATTTCCCTTTCAATTTGCTCTGAAAACATCTCAAACACATGATTCTACAGTATCACATAAAACAAGCGGATGTTGGCAATGGTATGAAATTTAGTTTTTATTTCTAGAGCACCTAGGGGTGTAATGGACTAATGAACTAATGGAAGCTAGAGTTGTGTATTTATGCATAGTTCCCTTCATAGTAATGAGTGAATGGGTATTCAATCATAATATGAAAAAAAATTTATTGAATGGCATTAAACTTTAGTAGTTCTAATTTTCAACTGGTAGATCTAAAAGCATCCTCTCTTATGTAGTTACTTTCCGAATTGTGGACAGTGAAGATTTAAGAAGCACTCCTATTTATCAAAAATCAATGTTTCTTTTAATTAAAGCGACTTAGGAAAAACAAAAAAGTGCTTTTCCCACTGTATTGTTCGCAGTTGTTCTTCATTAGCCAGTGCCAGGTTTCCATTAGCTTTGTGTAATTCAAGAACCCAATAACCATTGTCAAATGCTGAAGATGTTACTGCATAAGTCTGATTTAAAACAGCTATTTGGATTTCAATTATTAATGAAATTAGTGTCCTGAATGTCAGCAAGAGCATTGCCTTAGGTAAAAGCTGTAAAGGAAATCATATTAGTATGGAATTTCCTCTCCTTAGGGGCTCCTCTTAGATTGTATTATTCACTTAGCTATCTTCGGTCAGGGAAATTGAAATGTTGGCCATGATCTGGGGCAAAACCAAATGGATAAGTTAAGGGATATTGCAACAGTATCAATTCCAAAACGTTTGTGCAGTGCTGATATCATCTTTGCCCCATTCAGTGCTTACAAAACAGCATGAGAACAGACAGCATAGACTGCAGAGACAAGTGTGGAGAGCAGCCCTGTTAGGGGGAATTGAGTGGCGCTCCCCTCAACAGGCACTACAGCATTCTCTTCTTTGGGTGGTGCCTGGGAACCTTAGAAAGTATGATGACTCCTCTGTGGCCCTTCCTCCTGATGGCTGCTTCAGGTGAGTTTTTAAGACTGTACTAGGTATTGAATATTAACTCTTAGAACCTGGAGACCATATTTTGTGTACATCCTGCTATGTAACGACATGAACATTTGCTTCATAAATATGCTGTAAAATGCCTCTTCTGTGGTGTTACATGGAGAGCAATGATTTGTTAAGATTTTGTTTCTAAAATTACAGATACACAGATGACAGGGTCACACAGTGACCTTTTCACAGTGGCTCTGTTCACATGTAACTGAAAATATAATCTGAAAATTGAATTCTATGATAAATTTCTGCCTCTCTAGAAATCAAGCTCTCTTTGCAACAATTTACATTGAAAAGTTTTGGCGCACTTTTCCCCCCCCAGATTTGGTTTTATGCGTGGATAATATATTTTTATTATCCAGAATTGTCTTTGTTTCTTGTAAGCTTTCCGTTGCCCCCAGGAAGAATCCTCTGGATACATCATGGCTATAGACATCTGGATGTCATTTAGAAAGAGGCTCACTGTCCGGGCTTGCAGAATTGGTATGAGGGATGAGAGGGATGAATCTGTCTCTAAAAAAGAGGATGACAAACTTGCATATTTTGAGTATACAATATTCCTTTAAATACTTAATTTTTTTTCTAAATTTTTGGAACTGTGCCTCCATGGTGCCAGTATTAACTTTCTCATATTTTCGTTATATTTAGTATTTAGCAGTAGCATTCTAGTTAGGACACAAAAGCTTCTTAGAAAGCACATATAGAATAAATATTCACATTTATGGTAGACTTTCCTTACAGCCCGCTTTTGTGAGCATTCTTGAGCTCTGTCTGAATTTTCGTTCAAAATATAACTGGAAATAGAATGAGTCAATTACAAAGATGGGGAAGAAATTTGGTAACCACAAAGGTGGAAATGATTTTTTTTTTAACTGAGTAGAGAAGAAAAACAACCACTTATCACAGAGGATAAAAACCCTGGACGTTGAATTTAAAGGACAAAAGTATATCTTAATTATAAAAATGAAAACAGAGGAAATTTCATTAAATACCAAATGGATTTCTTAGAAGAAAGTAATTGTGAACATTACTCTAAGTAAGATAAAATAGAAAAATGAAGGTAAGAAAACAGAAGAAATTCTTAATGATACTGTTTTCTAATGTTTTGTATTATGCTTGATTTTTGTTCTAAATTTGGCAGAAAAGGTGCTTTAATAGTGTCTACTAATCAGTTCTTATACATAAATCATCCTGAGACCATTTGTTGCAAAAAAAATTTGTCCTTTGGAAATTTTACTGGGTCATTAGCAAGATGATTTGTAAATATAAGCCCTGGACTGATGACCAGTTTATAGCTGCTGCCTGGAGGCAGCATCCTGGGGAAAGGGACCTGAGTTAGGAGCCCTTGTAGTACCTGCCCCAGGGTTCAACAACCAGGATGCTCAACTAGGCTCTTAGCTATTCAACCTCCCTGTAAGTTAATCATTTATTTTGTATATGCCTGGAGATCAAATAAGATGGGGGTTGTGAACTTGTAAGGTGCAACACAAGTGGAGGATATTATTAGCCTGAAAACACATACACAGAAAATGACAGTGGGCCGGATCTGTCCAATCATGTGAACTCTGCAACTGTCAGGCTTCCTTGGGGAGGGTCCCTCACTGCTGGTCCTGATATGCTCAGGGAGGCAGGTAAGTGCATTGCCAAAATTAAGAACTTGTTGCTTGGATCCTATTTTAAATGGGGTCCCTTCATTCGCAAGCTGCATGACCTCAGGCAGTGCTAATCTCACTAAGTCTGTAGCCTTTCACTCCAATTGTAATAACAGTGATTTCTTCTTCAAGCTGTACAATACCTATTACTGAGGCTGTAGTAAAAGTTAAGTGAGATGGCTTATGCCCAAGGGCTTTTAGTCTAGTGCCCAACACACAGCAAGTATTCAGGTAGTATCAAGTATTCAACAGTCCTGCGCATCTAAACCTCCATTCCCTGTAACCCCTTAGATGTATGTGTAACTTTCTTCTAATCTTAAAATATATAGCCACTAAAGCAAGAATAGTTCTTTCATCAAAGTTCTCAGGGTTGACTTCCAAGCACTCAGAGTAAGATAGGTATGACAGAGAAACTCATTCAAACAAGAAAAATAAAGGAATAATTCTATTGTGTGCTTATTTTTTTAATCTTTCTTCACCTGAAAGTGTTTTTTAACAGCTCATAGCTCAGTCTCTAACACATTCTACTTTCCAAATATCTCACAGATGAATTATTTGAAGCTGTTTATTAGCATTCAAGGAGGCTAGGGAGAATCTTTTGTGGGGCTGTTGATAGTTGCCATCAGTGTCTGTTGAAACATCACTGAACTGTGAGTCATTTAGTGCTTGTGTGAATGTCACATTAGCTTTCAAGGGGCATAATTTACTGTTAATTAATGGTCACTTAAATCCTTAATCTCTCTCCTGTAATTGATCTTTCTCTTTGGGCAAATTTGCATTCATAGTAGAAATGCAATTTATTATTTCTTCCCATTTTAAAAGAAGAATTCTTTCCTATTATAGTTAATTTAAGTGCACTTCTATTTGCTTCTCATTTTCCTTCTATCATCATTGCTTCTTTCTCTTTCATTCCTAATTCTACTGCCAGAAGTTTCTCTTTTTACCCAAGACTTTGTTATATTCTAGAAAATGTGTTTATCCTTGAGGGACCTATGGATTGTTTTCTAGTAAAGATAGCGGAGGGAAAAGTAGGTCTTTATAAGCAGAGAGTTTAGGGGACACCCATTTGCTTCTCCGAATTATGTTTTAACTCTGTCTCGGGTAGTTTTCTGTATTGAAACATACAGCTGGCAGTGTTTCCCCAACTGGGACTTGAATTGGGAGCTTCCAAGCAAGGTAGAAGTGAAGTTTCCCAAAGGGAAGTTCGCAGGAAGAGCACCAAGACCAGCTTTGCTGTGTTCTCCTGACTTCTGTTCCCTGGGGTATACCAGCAAGAATGGGCTCGGGGAGACAGAGTCACAGCACATTTTGTGGCAGTCACAGTTCACAAAAACCTTTAAAAATGCTGCTGGATGCAAGCCACCCACCTTAGTTCTGAATGCCTGGCTAACCGATGATACTTCAGGCATCCTCTTGGGTGAATGGTTCAGGAGTAAAATGCTCATTAGAGTCTCAGTTCTGATAGTAATGAAAGTGAACATCCCACTGCCCACTGAGAGCCTGGAATCACACTTCCAGCACTGCAGTTAGCAAGTTGGTCACACAGACATTGATGAATCATAGAAACCACTGCCTGTGGCGGCAAGCAACATGGCATCATTCATAAAGAAACAGGCATAAACAGGATTGTCACACCAGGAGAAGATATCTCATTTATAGTCTCCTGCTGAATCCCACATACCTTCATCAGCCCATCGCAATAACCCTCCAAACCACTGAGAGCAGAGGGGAATTCACACGTGGGACCCTCCAGAAAGATTTCATTCATGCACTGTGGTAAGAGGTGTGCAATTTGCTACAGTCCAATGATAAGGCGAAGCTTTGAATCCCCCAAGGGTTGGAAAAGCTTCTGAACAAAATATCATTTTTGCTATTCAGAGAAAACCCTTGCAAATTTGTCACTTCCAATTGTCGGTGCTCATTTCTCTAGCTTCCTTCCTCTTCCCTCCCGTACCTCAACAGCAATCATTGCTCTTCTACCCATCAGGATGCTTGGGTCAGAGGGAATGGCTGTCCCCTAGAACCAGAAAGAATTTGCCCAAAACAAAGATCTCATTTTCTGACAAGTGCATTTTATTTACAGACAGACTGAGAAAGGAATTTTTTTTGAGGAGAGAAGAATGAATTGGAATCTCGCTTATCTGACTACTTAGAAATCTACACAAATCTTTGGGTTCGCCAGCCCATATTTCTGCTTGGTTTTCTATTTAATTGTTGAAATATAAATGAAAAATCCATAGAAGAAAGTAAGTTTGTGCTTACTTCTTCTATGTACCAGGAGTGGGTGATACAGGAATAAAGAAAGGATGCTGTCCCTAAGATGTGTCATTACTGTAAAGACAGAATTGTGGGGGCAGCTGACATCTTTGGAGATGGGGTTGATTTATTTATCTTCACAATGACATGGGCACTTAGGCTATCAGCTGACTTTCAATACCATTTGGCTGTGAACCTAAGCAAATTGGGGTGAGCTGCCAGCAACACTGAATTCCAAACAGTCTGAAATCTAGAAATGCTAAATCCCACTGTTTTTATCTTCATAATGAAAGCTTTCTTTTCTAGGAATCCAAGCCATAGATATATCTCATCCCAGGAATTCCGCTGTGCACCATCTTACCCAGAAGCTATTACAGAAATACTGTAAGGCAGTGAGGCCAGTTCATGATTGGACCAAGGCTACCACTGTCTACCTGGACGTTTGTTTCCATGCTGTCCTGGATGTGGTAAGGACCCTCTTCCCTTCGCCCTCTCCCTTTTGTGAAGCTGCTGCTGTTAGAAGGAGTGCTAAGTTCTTGAGTCTCTAGTTGGCTGTAGGGCTGTGCTAACAGACTCATCTTAACAGTGAGCAAGGAGGAAGATGTTAATTTGGCGAATCATGCTTTCCAGTTCCCAACTTATGTGGTGAGGGTCAGATAACTAGACATATGGGCTTCACAGAAATGAGATGTGATCATCTTACATATGGTATGAGTGTCAATATAAAGCAGTATTTTTCTATGATTCACATATTTCAATGGTAACCATAGATTTCAGAAAACCTCTGCCTCTTATTATCTGAAATTTGAAAAAGAGGAAAAAAATTGCCTTGATATATCAAGGGTTTATAAGGAACTTTAGACCTAAGGTGTTTGCTAGGCCTGGTGAGGGGAGATATGCTGTTAAATTATGTCTTTCCAACTCTATGTGGAAAATGGGTTTTGTAGAAATTAAATGGAAAATGCATGTGAACACCAGAGGTCTTAGTAAAATTCTCAATACACGAGAGCCATGATGATTATTCCTGCTTTCCCTTCCTACTTTTCTTACATCCCATGAATATATCAAACATTTTCACACTCCCAGAAAGATCCTTCACTTCCTCCTCAGTCAGTCCCCATCTATTCCACCCAAGGACAGCTACTGCTTTGATTTCTTTCACCTTGGATTCTTTTGGTCAGTTCTACAAGTCTCTTTGGATGAACTTATACTGTGACAGGATTGTCTACTTGGCTCTATGTCTTTGAGTCTTGCTCACACTGTGGTGTGTAACTCTTTACTGGTAAGTAGTAATTAGTTACACCTACGGCATGACTTGTTCATTCATTCTTGCTCACAGACATTTGGGGTGTTTCTAATTTTAGGTGGAGGAATTAGGGATAAAACTGCCTAAATGCTCATGTACATGTGTACATGTGAGAAACAGGTTTTTCTTTGGTAAAACCTGCAAGTGGAATGACTGGGTCATAAGATAGGGATTACATTTATTATTGAGAAATCACCAGAATGAGTTAGAAAGTGAGTGTACATTATACACTCCCCTCACTCCCTACCCTGCTCCTGTCAGCTATGAGAGTCTCCATGGCTCCATATTCTCACCACACTCTGTATGATTAGCTTTTTTAAATATGTCATGCCAGTAAAGATCTGGTGGTATTTTACTGTGGTTTTACTTTAAATTTCTCTGATGATTAATAATTTGGGGCTGCTTTTCATAGGCTACTTTTACATATTTTTCCTTGTGAAGGACCTTTTTAAGTCTTTTCTTAGTTTTTTTTTAAATTGGGTTGTTGGTCTCTTTATGATGCATTTATAGGCATAATTCATATATTCTGGATACATGTGCTTTTTCAGATAGGCATTGGAAAATAGGGTGGGGGTTTTGGGTCCCTTTGATTCAAGAGAATGACTCCTGACTACCTTGCTGTGAGTGGCACCTCTCACACAATAACATAATTTCACACACAGCTTGGGAAGCATGTGGGCATCAAAGACATTCACTTCAGATATGTCTCTGACTGTTGCCCCCTCCACTCTGCTTCCAATAATGAATTTCTCAATGACTTGTTCTTGACAGTGGACATAGTTGGGACAGTGAATAAGCAGCATGTAGTTGTGACCCTTTTGGGCATGACCATTATTCCTTTTTTTCTTGGTCATCTTGGAAGAAATAGCCCAAGAACCCCATCTTTTAAGATCCAGTCTCCTTCCTCTACTCTCTCCAGTCCCTGGCAAACTTGGATCTTATTTTTTTCTCACTATGCCAGATAATGGACTCTTAAAGCATATTATTCTTAGCTTTTTACTTCTTTCACTTAGTGAAAGAATGCCTTTTGAGGGTCATCCATGTTAACTTGCTACATGTTCAGTTGTAGTGCTCCACTATCAGATGTACTGCAGTTTATTTATTTACCAGTTGTTGGGTAACTGTTTCCAGTTTTGGGCAATTTTGAATAAACCTTCTATACATATTTGCATGTGTTTTTACTGCTTTGGATAAATACTTAGGTGTTGGATTGTTAAATTGTATAGTATAAATTATATAATTGTAAATTGTGTTATAAAAACTGCCAAACTTTTGTAAAGTGGCAATATCATGTTGCATTCTCCCTGTAATGGATGAGAGTTTCATTTCCTCCATAATAATGCTAACACTTGGTATTGTCAATCTTTTAAAATTTAGCTATTTCAGTAGATTTCTGGTGTTATCTCAATGTACTTTTTTTCTCCTGCCCCATCTATCAGTGTACTTTTTAGCATTCATGACACCAGAGAGTAACCATTTAGGAGACTTTTTTCAGATATTAATTTGTCAACCATGTATCTTCCTTGGTTTTGCACAAATATTACCCCTTTGAGAAGTACGATTGCTATGAATGCCCCTCTTCATCTCTGGTAAAATTCTTTTTCTAGACGCTTTCTTGTTCTAATTTTTATTTTAGCTTTTTGTTATATACATATATGTACAGCTCATCAGTCTATTCTTTGCAATCTAGCTCTGGCATTGCATTCTAAGTCACTTTTGGAGATGGTAGCTATAGTTGTGTCTTGCATATTTTAAGATTTTTATTTTGAAATTATCATACATGTACAGGAAATTGCAAGTAAATTTACAGGGAAGTTTTCCGGAACATCACCCAACAACTTTCAACAGAAACATCTTGCATAAACACAATGTCAGTACAAGAAAATCAACATTGGTGCAATCCACCAAGCTTCTGCATATTTTCCCAGTTTTATATGTACTTAGATGTGCGTGTATGTGAGCAGTTCCATGTGATTTCATCATCCATATGGATTTATGGAGCCATCATCACAGGGCTCTCTGGTACTGTTCATTTATAGTCACAATAACTTCTCTCTAGCTGCTGGCAAATGATAACTCTCCCTTCCATTTTTATAATATCATTTCAAGAATTTTAAACAATGGGATAATAAAGAACATTAGTTTTTGGATTAGATTTATTATTAGCAGATTAGATTTATTATTCAGTATCATCTTTATCAATAGTTGTACATATCAATAGTTCCTCTTTTTTACTGCATAGTAGTAGACTACGGAATTGCTTTTTGAACCTACAAATCATGTATTATGATTGAAGTGGTTTGACTATTTACCAATCTTTGTCTATTTCCCATCTTGCTATGTGTGTTCCAATTGTCCCATCTGATGTTTTGCTCTTCTGTTCCTCTTATTCTGCCTTATTTTAGGTAAATTATTTTGAAAAAATATTTGGCTTTAGTTCCTCTATTGATTTTTTTTTTAGCTCTTTTGTTTGAATTAATTTTCAGTGTAATTTTAGGAATTGCTATACTCACAACTTAATACAGTATAGGTAGATTATTGTTATCATATATCACATAATATGTATAAATCTTTGCCTTCACAAGAAAAACAGCTATAACTATATATGGCAATGATTGTTAACTAGACTTATGTGATAATCATTTCATAATATATACAAATATTGGGAGGGTGATTGAAAGCTGATATATTTGTTGAAGTAACCACTAAAGCCAATTTGATATATGTAAAATTAAGTCATATTGACTGAAACTGATACAATGTTATATGTCAATTACATCACAGTCCAAAAATATAAATCTTTCAACAGTAAAATTTCACTCACCCCATGTTATTCATTTAATGTATTTTATTAAAATAAGTTAATGATTCCTTTTTAATTTATCTTAATGGAGGTATTTCTCTATGCTAATAGAATAGTACTATTCTGTGAATCATAGCATTTCTTTAGTTGAGAATTAGGTATCAGAACTGATGAGAAATAATTTAAAGTTAAAAGTGTAATTGACATAACAGTTTTTAAATCATTTTTTTGTCTGAGGCAAAATTTTATTTTTGCATAATTTTCCTGCAGTTTGGATAAACACTAATCATGGTTTCTTCACAAACTGGAATATTTAAATGGCG
Source organism: Uropsilus gracilis (assembly GCA_004024945.1). Lineage (NCBI taxonomy): Eukaryota > Metazoa > Chordata > Mammalia > Eulipotyphla > Talpidae > Uropsilus > Uropsilus gracilis. The sequence goes on along the minus strand of PVHY01002699.1, from coordinate 24,098 downwards.
CACAAAAATTTTAGCAGCTAGTTAAAATTTTTAGCAAAATTTACCCCTTTCAGCAACTAATTTAACTTTTCTCAGCTTTATTTTCCCACTCACATTAGTTAAAATACTAAAACCAAAATTTTAGTAAATAATGTTTCAACAAATGCCAGGAATTTGCCTGAAGCATAAAAAAATGTCAAGAAATACCTACCTTTACTCCGAAAGACCTAATCTGACACAAAACTCCAATGGAAAACTTTAAATTGCTTTTCTTTTATTATTATTATTATTGAAGTATCATTGAACATCCTTTCTAGTGCTTTGACAGTATAGGATTTACCCTCTCAGCTGAACTACTGTAGCACTTCAACCACCAAAACATGGATTATTCTCCACTATATCTCATAAAAAAATACTGCTTTTTGAACTAGAATTTTGGAGACTATCTTCACCTGTGTAAAAGATAGTCCTTATAATTTAGCTGTTCATGGGCTTCTATTACAGGATTGCTTATCAAACTTTGTTCAATGGGAAGAGTGTGTTTTGAATAAAGGCACATGCTATGAACCATGTCCCATGAAACCCCAGGGCAGAGATATAATCAACCTTGAGTAAGGGATTAAAACTACTTTCTAAGTCTCTCTTCACCCTTCCACTTTTTTACTTTGAATGATTAAAATAAAGTGGAGTTTTTCATGTTTTCCTTCAGATTCTCCTTATTTGGAGATAAATATAGGAAAGGTATAAGGTCTTTGTATTACTGTCTTCCCTGGGAAAAACGGTATCAGGTTGAAATTTTTAACCCAACTCTTCCTACTTGGTAAAAAAATCAAAATCAGCTTTCTTATGGTAAGTCGAATGTCATTATTTTTTAAAGATTTTTTTCCCCACTTTTGTTGAATACATTATTTTTACTAGAACATATTAGATAATATTATTGGATAGGACAAGCTTTCCTTCAAAGATCTGAAAACAAAAAGAAAGCTTATATTTCATCCCTTAGCTTTATCCTTAGTTTGCTGTCTTACTCTTGTCTTAGACATGCACACAACACCATGATGAACCCGAACTTCTTATTTCCTGCCTGCCGGTGATTCATTCTATTTCCTCCACTGAGCATTCTCTTTATTTTCCCTCTGCAAAATATTATTTTTCTAAAATTTCAGTCCCTGTAAGAAATTTCCCTTAGTTCTCCAAGCTGACAATAGTTCCTTTCTTTAAATCCATTGAATAATGTGTGTATCTTAATGTAGATAACTGTGCTAAAATGTTATATACCCTAATTTATTAGTATCTATTAATTATTATCTATTGATTTATTATGAATATTTATTGATTTATTAAAGCAACTTAAGGGGAGGGGTTTCTTACATTTATAGTTCTACAGTACACAACATAGAATATCTTACCTCAAAGACACCTGATATTCTTCTTTAAATTAATTAAAATATTTAAGTATCAACTCTAGAATTGTCTTTATAATTAGCTTAAGAACCTTTGCAAACGTCTCTATTGCATTCATGTGGATTAGACATAAAATCCAATCCAGAGGCAGGGTCAGTCTTAAAGGTCTTGATGAAATTGCTGAGTTTGCTCCAACAAGGACACCCCCAATGTAGATAGATAACGTATTGAATGCATCTGCTATCAGCTGAACTGCTGGCAACTTTTGTTTGGAACGAAGAGCTTTCAGCCCAGCCTTCATCAAGGCATCACTTCCATTATAATGTTTTGCCTCCTGTTTTGTTTATATGAAAGACTACAGTCTGGTCTTAGAATTTCTGGGTATTATGAGTACCTTAGGGAAATCTGATTATAGAGATAATCTACTCAACAGTGAAGAGTCTCAATTTGTTTCTATTGAATTTTGTCAATTCCGAATCCCAGATACCTTTGTATTCCAGTCCATTGACTAGAGCCTCCCAGCCAGACGTTGAGGCATCTGTTTCTATAGTCTTCAGAACTGGGAAAGATAAATAAGAATGTGCGGGAATTATCTGTATATTTGCTAACCACCAATTTAGATCTAAATAGACTCCCTCTGTTAGGAAGACTAATGAATTCCAATTCTCTGAAATATCCTTTGCTTTTAACAAGCAAGATGGAAGGTATCTAAAGAAAAAGAGAGTGAAAGAGATACACAGAGCGAAAAGCTGTGAATAATGCCACCAGAGAACCAATTATGCTCACCAGCTGGCATTGAGAAACTTGCTTCCTTTGACAAAAAAAGATTTCAGTTTTAGCTTTAAACTCCTTTTTTGACATTGTGTTCTTTAGGACCAAATGATGAATTCTCCCAATCACCTCCATATGATGTTAGAAAAAAAAATTAGCACTATTGTTGCATGTAATATAATAAAGCAGTGGGCAAAAAGAGAAAAACTAAGGCATCTATATTGGCAGTTCATAAGAATCAACTGGATATTATGATAGTAAAAGTGAAACATCAAAATATAATGAGACCTTCTCCCCAGCCACATGAGTGAGTTAGCAAGATACATTCAGAATATTACTTGACAGTGATAAACTCTTAGGACACTTTGTAGATGTGAAAATATATTTTATTGTGAAAGGGTAGTTTACAGTGGTTTTACCCCATAATAAAAACTACATTTTAGATGCCTCCCCCTACCTTTATCTGTGGAGAACCTTCACTGATTGCAACAAATCTGATATCTGAGTCTTCTGTTCTTCAGTGAGAGTGAGATGTGATCTATTTCAGGATCTCTCAGCAGGTGAAATTTGGAGGGCAGTGCTGTCATATAACCTATAGAGGTCACTGCCAGAATCCCCACCTAACCTATCTTTACTGGGAGTCCTCTCATTACCTCTTCCAAGGCGGTCCTAAAGGAAATACTTGTGATCAGTCTTTCACTTTGTGTACTACCTTAAATCTCACCTTTTCCAAGTGTCTCTTTGCAGTCAAATGCTCTATCACTGAGCTATACCCCCAAGTGTCTCTTTGAAATTCATAAAAACCTGTAGAACAAATTCACTCACATTGGCTTTTGCTGAGTCACTAAAACAGGGTATCTACATGTCTGCTCACAACCCTCTCTTTTTTCTCAAGTACCTAGGAATGCTTATTGGACAGCAACTTGCTTGCTTGATTGCAAAAAGAGGAACTTTAATCTGCAATGCTTATTGTTTCTCTTTTAGATGATGAGAGCCTGGTCTGTGTGCCACACAATTGCAAGCACACCATCTGCATGAACTGTCTTTGGCACCTCTATGCCTCTCATTCAACCTGGATTTTCTAGAGTGGTAGTCTTGACCCTATGCACACAAAATACATTTTTTTTTATATGGTTGCATCATTGCCTGGTTAGCTAACTCAATATTCACTGTTCTGGGGTGGTGTTACGTTATTTTCTTTCATACCTTGAACTTCCCAAACTCTCTCATCGCACTAAAATTTGGTATTGTACTAAATAGTACAAAAATACACAGCTTGTCTTAAGGACTCGTTAGCTTTTCTTAAATCAGCAGTGGAAATGTTTTGCACATTTTATTTCCTATGCTTTCATCTTGGATTTTTCATTCCTCTTGTTTTCTTCTAAGGCTGCAATTTTTAGTGACAAATTACGTAGGAAGGAATGGAAAAAAATGAATTCAATGAGATTTCATCAACAGTTTGCCTCAGCATATTTACTTATAAATCTCCTAGAAATGTCTTTTTAAATTTCTCTTTCCTTTCCTTTTTAAAAGGATCGTTTTATTTAGATACAATTCAACCACAAAATTTATCCTTTTAAAGTATACAAGTCAGTGTTTTTTGTGTGTATTCACACATTTGTGCAGCAATCACCACTGTCTGATTTCATAACATTTCATCACTTCAAAAAGATATCCCATACCATTACCAGTCACACCTCCCACTCTCTACCTCCACCAACCCAAGGCAAACAGGAATGTACTTTCTGTCTCCATAGATTTGCTTATTCCAAACATTTCAGATAAATATAATCATGCAATAAATGACTAAGTGATTGGTTTCGTTCACTTAGTACAATGCTTTCAAAGTTCATCCATGTTGCACATCTATCAGTATTTCTTTACTTTTAATTGCTTAGTATAATAATATAATAATGACATGGGTCATTTCCTCTTTTTTTCTACTATGAAAAATGCAGCTATAAACATTCCTGTACAGTTTTCTTTGTAGATACGTGGAACTATATTTTATGTATATGTATATATAACTTAGGTTATATACATTCAAGGCTCTTGGTTATATACTTTAAAATTCTGAATCATGTTTAACTTTTTGAGGAATTGTCAGACTGTTTTTGCAAAGTGACTGTACCATTTTATCATCCTGTTATATCAATGTATAAAGACTCTAATTTCTTTATTTTGTCAACATTTGCTATTTTCTGATTTTTTAATTTTATCCATGTGAGGTGAAGTGGTTTCTTATTGTGTTTTTGATATGCATTTACCTAATCACTAATGATGCTGGGCACCTTTTTATGTGCTTACTGTATATCTCCTTTGGAGAAATACCCAAGCTCTTTGCTCATTTTAAAATATTATTTCTACTTATGGTAAAATACACATAACATAAAATTTGTCATCCTAACCACTCTTTAAATGTACAGTTTAGAGACATTAAGTACATTCTAATTGTTGTGCAACCATCACTACCCTCCATCTCCAGGTCTCTTTTCATTTTTAAGAACTTAAGCACTATATCCATAAACTGTAACCTCCATTCCCCTTTCTTTCTATCCTGAAAACCCCCATTCTCCTTTATGAATTTGACTTCTCAAGGTTCCTCAGATAGATGGAATCGTCTAGTATTTGTCCTTTTGTAACTTGCTCATCTCACTTAACATAATGTCCTCTAGGTTCATCCATGTTGTAACATGTCAAAGTAACTTTTCTGTTTCAAACTAAATAATATTACATTGCATGGATGTGGTGTATTGTTTATCTATTTATCTATTGATAGACACAGGCTAATTCCATCCCTTGGCTATTGTGAATAGTGTTGATGAGAACATGGGTGTACAAATATCTGTCCAAGTGTCTGCTTTCAATTCTTTTGGGTGTATCCCAGATGAGTGGATTTGCTGGACCATATGTTAATTCTATTTTTAATTTTTTTTAGGAATTGCCACTCTTGTTTTCCATAGCAGCTGTACCATTTTATATTCCCACCAATAGTACACAAGGGTTCCAATTTCTTCACATTCTCACTATCACTTGTTATTTTCTGCATTTTTTCTTAAAAGTAAGGCAAAGTAGATTTTAGGATAAAAGTCTTTTAGAAAAAAAGGATTGTTAGAAATAGAAACATTTGTAAATTCTGAAAGGAATAACTCACAGGGGACGTGAAACAATTTTAAAATTAAATGCATCTAATCTAAGTGTCTCAAAATATGTAAAATAAAATCTAAAAGAAGATTTACAGACTTACAATCATAATGGGAAATTATTATAATCTTTTGGTAACTGATAGTCAATAAACAAGCAGTAAGGATATAAAAGATCTGAAGAAAAAGTAATAAAGTGGACCTAATTGATATAAATTAAACTGCAAATAATAATATTATCAAACTCTCAAGGTCACATGTAATAGTTACCAAACTAAATCACACCTGAAAACAATTTCGAGCAAAAGTTGAATGGTTGGAATTACAGAGTATGTTCTTTAACAGTGGAGTTATGCTAGAAATTAATAAAAATATAACTAGAAAATTTCCATTAAAAAAAAAATCCCAGTAACCATCCTAATGAGTGTGAAGTAGAGTGCCACTGTGGTATTGATTTGATTCTCCCTAATGACTAGTGCTTATGTTAGTCAGCTCAGATTGCCATAACAAATACTATAGATTGAGTGAACTTAACTACAATCATTTCTCCTGTCTTGAGGCTGAAAAATCCAAACTCAAAGTTCCTTCAGTATTCATGGAAAGAGAACTTTCCTCCATGTTGCCAGGAGGTGGCCTTCTCATTGTGTCTTCATATGGAAAAGAAAGAGGAAGATTGCTCTCTCTTCCTCTTCTAAAGACACCAGTCCTGTTGGATTAAGGCCCACTTTTGTGATCCTATTTAACCTTGACTACCATTAAAGTTTTACCTTCAAATATAATTACATATGAGTTTTGGAATGAAATAATTTGGTGCATAGTGGTTATGTTGAACATCTTTTCGTGTGCCACTAAGCCATTTGTATATCTACTGTGAAGAAACATCTATTCACATCCTATGTCCATTTTTAAATTATTTTTGCTTTATTTTGAGTATAGGAGTCCTTTAGATATTCTGGATATTAACCCCTTATCAGCTGTATTGTCCACAAATATTTTCTATTCTATGGGTTACTTTTTCCGTGTTGATTGGTCTTTTGATGCCCATTTTTTAATTGAGCTTTTATTTTTTTCAATTGTTGAGATGTAAAAGTTCTTTAAATAGTCTGGACACAAGTCCCTTACCATATATATGATTTTTTCTTATTCTGTGGGTGGTTGTTTTACTTCTATTTTCCTAGTGTCAACATTTATTTTTAAATGTTTTTTATAGTAGCACTGTCAGTATATAAGTTTCAGTGCACAGCATCATTATAATTTAACACTTACATCTAATATCATCATGATCACCACCAAATCTAGTTCCTACTCAATGCAATACAGTTGACCCCCTTTACCCATTTCACCCACCTCTAAACCCTTTACTACTAATCTGTTCTCTGTATCTAAGAGTTAGTCTTTGTTTTGCTATATTTTATTTGTTCATTTTCTTTGTTTTCTTATATTCCACATGTAAGTAAAATCATACAGTATTTTTTCTCCATCTGATTTATTTAATTTAGTATTTACACTCAAGATCCATAAATGGCAGGATTTCACTTTTCATAGCTGAGTAGTATTCCATTATATACAATATATGTATGTAATCTTCTCTTTCCACATGTATATTGTATATTCTTTATCCATTAAACCATCAATGGGCATTTAGGTTATTTACAGATCTTGGATAGTGTAAATAATGCTGCAGTGAACACAGAGGTACATGTATCTTTTCATGTTTGTGTTATGGTATTCTTTGGGTAAATACTCAATAGTGGAATTGCCAGATCCTATAGTAGTTTTATTTGTAGGTTTTAAAAGAATTCCACACTATTTTCCATGGTGCCTGCACTAATTTACATTCCTACCAACAGTATATAAGAGCTCCCTTTTTTCCATATCCTCACCAATACTTGATGTTTCTTGTCTTTTTTATCATAGTCATTCTAACAGATATGAGATGATAGTTTTGATTCACAATTCCCTAATAATATGTGATGATATTCATCTTTTCATGTGCCTAATGGCCATCTGAATATCTTCTTTGGAAATGTCTAGTCAGAGTCCATTTTTTAACCAGATTGTTTCTTTGTTGTTGAGTTTTATGAGTTCTTTTTGATATTAATTCTTAGTTAGGTGTATGGCTTGCAAATAACCCCTTCCATTTAGTAGGTTGCCTTTTAATTTTGATGATGGTTTCTTTACCTGTGTAGAAACCTTTTAGTTTGACATAGTTCTTTTTTTCCCTTTTGTTTCACTTGCTGTTGGAGTCAAATATCCAAAGACATATCTAAGGTCAGTGCTAAGGAGCTAACAGCCTCTGTTTTCTTTTTATTTTATGGTTTCAGTGCTTACATTCCAATCTTTAATCCATTTTGAATTAATTTTTGTGTATGGTGTAAGAAGTGGGCTGGTTTCATTAATTTTGCACTAGAAAATAAGAAGTAAATCCCAATATTTATTTACACAATACCCAAGAAAAAATTTAACCAAGGAGGTGAGAGACATTTACTCTGAATTCTGTAAAGCATTGTTGAAAGAATTAGAAGACACAAAGAAATGGAAAGATAGTCCATGGTCATGGATCCATGGATCAGAAGAATTAGCATTATTTAAATGACTCTAATACCTAAAAGAATGTAATGAGTGAATGCAATCCCTCTCAAAATCTCAATAGCATTATTCAGGAAAATAGAATAAAAAAAAATCCTAAACTTTGTACAGAACTACAAAAGACCCCAAAATAGCTAAAGTAATCCATAGGGAAAAATTAGCAATAATGAAGGTGGCAAACTCCCTGACTAAACTATACAATAATCCTAAAGTAAAAAAAATGGCATGGTGTTGGACTAAAAATAAATCCATAGATCAATGGAACAGAATTGAGATAACAGATCCAAACCCACATACATATGAAGACCTTATTTATGACAAAGGAACCAAAAACAGACAATAAGGAAAGAAAAGTCTTTTCAATAAATGGTATTGGGAAAAATCTTATGCTTCTAGATTATGTCCTGTAAAACACAATTTTAAAAAAAAATTTGATTGAGTCCCATTCTTTTTTTTATTTTGTTGGTTTTTTTTTTTTTTTTTTTTTTTTTTTTTTTTTTTTTTTTTTATTTTTTTTTTTTTTTTTTTTTTTTTTTTTTTTTTTTTTTTTTTTTTTTTTTTTTGTATTGTCACATCTAAGAAACTATTGCCTAATTTAGTTTCACAAAGATTTACTCCTATGGTTTCTCCTAACAGATTTATAGTTCTAACTCTTACCTAGATTTATGCTATATTTTGAGTTAATGTTTCTTTGTGGTGTGATGTATTTCTTTTAACCCCTATGAACATAGTAGTTTTATAATGTTTATACTAGATTAGATATGAAAAAAACAGGAAGGAGACTTTTTGTGTGATTGTTTTGGGGGGGTGAATCTTTTTTAAAAATCACTGACTTGTTGAAGATATGAGAAATTAAATCTATATCATCAAGATATATCTCATTTACATTAAACTCAATCTGTTTTATAATCAGAGAAATTCAAACTGATAACAACAGCAACAACTGCCAACAGCAATTGAGATTACATTCCTGGTATGATTATGAATAATATCTTGATTACAAATAAATGGTTGGTCTCACTGTTTATCCTAGAATTGGCTAAGATTACATATCATTTTTTTTGTCTGATTAATGGCTGAGTAACTAATTAAATGGGAGGGAGATTAGCAAATCAGTCCAGATGTCAAGTATGAAGTACCATTTTGTCATAGATCATATAGTAAAGTTCATAGCAAAAGGTGTGTATAGTAAATAGAGACTGAATATATTCAGAAATTGAAAAGTCAAGGTAATGCTCCAAAAGTGAGCATGATTTAGTTGGATTTTAATTTCTTCCTCTGAATTGTCATGCTGTTAAATTGGGCTTTGATTAACTGACATTCTAAGATGTGGTGTGGCTTTTCTGTCTTGCAGGATTCACAGAATCAAAAATTAAAAACAAGTGTATGGTACCGTGAGGTAAGTGATTGTTTCTTTCCATGAATGCTGAATTTCTGATCTCCATCTGTTGCAAAATATAATTATTCTTAAAAATAGGTGCTAACTTTCTGTTTATGTTTCCTTAGAATTTCAGATGCAGATGAATTTATTAGAATGTATGGTTTCTGGTTGGAGCTATCCTCTTTAGATTTGGATGGGTAGTCTTTTCCCCTACTAGATAATACCAACAGGCTGATCAATTGGTTTATTCATTCAAATACTTCTTCAGTTCCTGTTGAGGTCCACATTACCCCTTTTTGATAAATTTCCTTTTTGGTTGCTCCTAACAGGTTTGGAATGATGAGTTTTTGTCTTGGAACTCCAGCTTGTTTGATAATATTAGAGAGGTATCCCTACCTCGAAGTGCCATCTGGGCCCCTGATATCATCATTAATGAATTGTAAGTTTGTTGGGGTGTATTTCTGTGGGTAGAGACTGCTTAGAATATTCAAGTCAGTTGATACTGAGACTGCTTAGAATATTCAAGTCAGTTGATACTTTTTAAGTCATTGTTGCTATTTTTTTTCTTTTTAAATAGCCTTGTTGGGAATATCAAGAAGCACCATGGATTGATATCAGTTAAGAACAGTTTAGATTGCTAATGCTTGAGGTTACTTATGGATTATGTTTGTGTTATTAATAGTAGCAAATGAGTTAACTTATGAACCTTCAATTAACTTATGAAGTAGTTACTGAGCCTATTTTTGCCCGGTTCAGTTATCTCATGGGAAACATGACTGTCTTTGCACTTCTAGTCTTGTCCTGGGTGTCATGGTCCCATAACTGGTTCTGTTTATGTATTGAAACGAATAAATATCTCTCATTAATAAGGTCTCTCTCCCTCTTTTTTATAGTGTGGACAGTGAAAGATCACCTGATCTTCCTTATGTGTATGTAAACTCATCTGGGACCATTAAGAACTCCATGCCCATCCATGTGGTCTCTGCATGCAGTTTAGAGACATATGCTTTTCCATTTGATATCCAGAATTGTAGCCTGACCTTCAGTAGCATTCTGCATACAGGTAAACCATGGCAGGTACAGTATGCTGGCTGGAAAATAGCCATGCCAGGTCGGCTCACATTGGCAAACTTATATTATAGCATCCATCAGGTCCATTTTATTCTTGAACATACTTGATTTTTTAAAAAATATGAATGTCTTCTGCCAGTTCTTTGGCTCTTGCTATGATGCAGTATTGTGCCCAGATAAGACCCTTTGCTGCTGTTGGTCTGGGAATAAAATATTAGGTTTCCACTATCATTGAGAATGTTATTTACATCATAGGATTGACTTCATCAACCTATGGATAATAGAATCAAACCCCCAAATTCAAATCCAAAAACTTCTATCCCTCATTCAAATGGCTATATTGAATCCCATCCTGGTTAGACCATGCATGTGGGAAAAAAGAGTAAAAGGTAGAATTTGCATCAGGATTTGGAGAAGTAGGTAGTAGTTGGTGCCGCCTCTCTTTCCAAGTCAATTGTTTCTGCTGTTTTCCAGTGGAAGATGTGGACCTGGCCTTCCTGAGGAGTGAAGAAGACATCAAGCATGACAAAAAGGCATTTTTTAATGACAGTGAATGGGAACTTCTTTCCGTGTCTTCAGCATACAACATTGCGCACAGGGGCACCGGCAATTTTGCACAGATTCAGTTTAATGTAGGTCCTTCCTACCCTGTAGTCCACCTCTCTGCACTCTGCTGGGCTGAGGGATCTCTGCTTGATCACACATTCTCATTCATTATTATCCCAGAACAGCTGGTTCAGATGCTCTGGACATCCATTTGCCTTCTGGCATTTCAGAGACCAGAGGTCAGGTCACAGGTCCTGACTCTTACTCTAGATACCCCAAATGGATATGTGGAGAATAGTTTTCAGACACTAGAGGACCCAGTTCCCCACCACAGCAGAAGTCCTCAACGCATTCAGTATCTACTTTCTCACTTCTGGTTGCTGTCCAGAGCTGGGAAGAACAAAAACCCACACAGAGCAACCACAAAATAGGAAAAAAGTGTCTCTTCGACATTAGTATCCTCTTTTAAATTGAATAAATTATTATTATAGATACAGATGCATACAATTATCGTACTATTAACTTGAACCTTTTGAGGGGTTAGCTGACAAATCACCCGCAGGATGCTCAGGAACCAAGGTGATTTCCAGATCAGAAAGAATAACTGCCCGAAAAGGACCTGATGAGAACCCAACTGTAGATGCCCACATGGAGTGTCCAAGACAGCATTAGCCATAGGAAAAGTTGTCCTGCAGAGGTCTGAGCAGTGGGGAGGCAGGCAGCAGGAGTAGGGTGCAGGATGGTGAGGCGGGCTGCTTGACCCTCCAGAACAACCATTCTCCCTTTCCGGCAAACCATCCTGACACTTGGTCTGCAGCGAGGGCAACCTGGAGGTTCATGTGCAGCTCTGATTTCCTGTGCAGAGTCAGGTAAAAGTGCTTGGAGGGGGTCCTAAATGCCAGCTATGGTCCTGATGGGAAAGGAGAGATTGCAGGTCAGAACTGCATTGTAGATGCATTCCTTTGAAGAAGAAGGATGGCTTATGGAGAGCAAGACTTTTGAATTAGAAGGAAATTTCAGGTCAGACTAAGATGCTACAAAGACCATTAGATGGTAGATGGTAAGGGGTGATGGTGTTGCAATGGACTATTGTTGAGGGCACAGACATCTCTCCATCGGGTGAAGTGGCCAAATACATTTCTCCAATGACACTCATGTTAACTTAGGACCTCTTGGAAATAGATGTGGTTTGAACTTGACTTATGCAAAAAGCTGGCTTCTAGCCAATTACAACTCACCCCTTCCTAGTAGTGGGGCTGGGTTCTTGCTTATGCTTCTCAGTTTACATGGCAAAGCTTGCAGTGTGGCCTGTTTGTCCACTTTTTTTTTTTTTTTTCAGTGAGGGGAAGGGAGGGGGGAGAAAGTAAGCTTTTTTAATTTCAATGAGTTCCTTGGCTAAGAGTAAACACCTCATTAATTTTAAAGATATCAGCCCACAAACATTTTTAATGCAGCCCGAATAATGGAGAGCATTAAAGGAAAATGTGAGGGAGTAGCACGTGCAAGGTGGAATGTAGTCACCTACCAAGCACTCCGGAGAACACTGCACACACCATTACCTGCACTGCACGAGGAGACAGACAAAGGCAGGAGACCGGGCAGGTAAACAGGAGCGTTCATATTCTCTCTCTGTCTCTCTCTCTCAACTCTTATTTTCAATTACTCATCACCCTCTACCTAAATATTAATTTGCCTTCTCAGCAATGGTGAAAGGTTTTTTATATATGGCTCCACTTATTTATCTCTCTTTAAATATTTAATCGAAGTATTGCATTATAATATTGTGGCAGTTTTAGGCTTTCACCATTATACAACAATATCTTTGTCCACTACACTGAGTTTTAAATATGACAAACAGAGACATGAAAGATTGTTTACAGAAGGGGAGACTCCCATGGATCCCAGGAACTGCAGTCCATTTCCCTTGCTCCCCTCACTGCTGTGCTGCATCTCCATGTACATGGTTTGCATGGAGGTGGGCTAGAAAAGTGGGCACTGACAGAGTTCTCTGCTCTGGGAATAGAGGGGACAAGAATCTTGAGAGAGTCCTATAGAGTCACAGGTCATCCTTGGTAGGGAAGGGAAGCAGATTTGGGAGCAGCTCTGCAACTTCAGAAAGACTTAAAGTCGATTCAGTGACTATCTTAATTCACTGTCTCCCTCCACTTCTTTAGTCCCCTGCCTCCACATGCCTGATCTGTGCCCTGTGACTGGGCATGTGTTGTCTGGCACCACTCTAGGCATTCTCCTTGGACTTAGCGGTGGGGTCTCCTGGTGCCCTTCAGCAGTCCTTGATCAGTGATGTGAAATTCAGTGCCTAGTTCCTTGCTATTCATTAAGGACTGCTGTGGTTCTGACAGCAAAGGACCCTTAGTCTCCTCAACTGTTGTGTGTCAGCCTGGGCTGCCTCTAAGCTTGGGGACAGGTGGGAAGAACAATGATCTGTTCTATGCTTGTCATCATCCTGGGTGCTATGTACTGGAGCCATCAGTATGAGATCAAGTGCTCCAAATATACTATCAGTTCCAGTTATGTGCAGTCCTACCTGCCCACTCTTGGAAGCCCATTGTTTATCTCAGCAACCCTTTGGAGCCAGCATTCTAGGCAGGGTCCAGAGCACAGTGTGCCTGCTTACGCGGAGGTCTGCGTGCAGCTGGCACCAGATCTAGCTGCCCTGGCAGGAGAGGTTCCCTCCAAAACATGATCAGAGTTTCTGGTTACTGGAGACAGTGAGGTGAACGTTCAATTTCTTGTAGGCAACACTTTGGTATTTTTAAAGAATGAAAGCAGAAGTGGGAAGAGGTGAAAAGAAAATTTAAGAACTCGTATTAGCTGGGAAAAGATAGACAGCTGTGGGAACCAAGAGAAACCCAACTGCAGATACCCTTACACTAAGTTAAATGTCCTTCAGCCCTCTGAGGGCGCCCACCAAGGGCCTCTAGGAAAGCACGAAGGTAGGAAGGGAGGGATATTTGAGGGAAAAAAAGGATGCATTGTTGATGCTTTTTTTTTTTTTTTCCTCTGACAATCTTTCTTTCTAGACTAGGGTAGAGTTTTGAGACATCCGTTGACTGTTGCTCATCAACTTGATAAAAGAGCCATCTGAAATCCATCAGAAAGAGAATTCTGGGTCCCAGAACTCTCTCCAGGGTCACTCAAGTCATACTGGAAGCATGGACTTTCTGCCAAACCAGCCCCACTCATGGGCCAGACCCAAGAAACTCATTCCAGGGCAAGGATCTTCCTTAAATGGCAGTCACTTTCCCATTCTTCTGAATTGGGAATGTTGGGAGGGGCTTGGGAGAGGAGGAAAATGGGCTTCTGTATGAAGCGCGAGTCTGGGCGTCAAAATTCCAACTATGTCATAAAGACGGTCATGCAAAATTGAGTACTGGTGGGGTCTACCATCAAGGAGGTGATTAGAGACTAACCTTGGGGCCTATTCCATCTCCAAGGAGCTCTCCATACACACATTCTGAATTAGATTGATCTCTTTCATTAACATCAATAGGCTCCAAATACCTTTGTGTACTTATTATTACCTGGCTTTAATGGATAATGAAATTGTGGCATAATATTGCTAACACCTGAAGGGTGTCTAATGGAGAACACGGACTGAAACTAAAGTGCTTTTTCTTCCCTTTCTGGGGAATTTAAAGGCACCAGCTCCTTTAGTCCATTAGGAATGATGGGCGCTAGGTAAGGGCATTTCTGTAGAGTGCAATGTCTCACTGAGCCGGTGTCATACCTGCCCCCCTGCTTGAGCAGGGATTAGTACTTCTGGAATGACCTACAGAGAGATGGCCTTCAGAGGACTGACCCCGATAGAAGAGCCTCATTTGGACTCACTCCACACACCTACCCCACTAGAACTAAATTTAGCATCCAGTGCAACTCAGCAGATCTTCTTTCAGCTCTTATCATGGGCCAGACTCAATGAGAAGCATCAAGGACACAAGCGTGATAGAACAAGGCTCCTGATACCTGTCACAGACCTCAATAGGGAGACACAATAATAACCACCACAAAATGGAGCCCACTCTGCATCAGGCACCATTTTAAGAATTAATACACTGAACCCTCACATCTCAATGAGGGGGTACTCTTTGCATGACTTTGTGAACAGTTGTGTTGTGTAGACACATGACCCAAGATTACAAAGTGATGAATGGAGCCTGGACTTGAACCCAGGCAACCTGGCTGTAGAAATGATTTCCCCAGTCCTATACTATGGTGATGCACAAGCCAACATAGTCTAGTACATTTCAATCCATTCTTTGACATCCATCCCCTGTGTGTTATGGGGCAAGTCATCTGTGTTTGTTCCTAGAACTGTGCTCATGAAGTACCACAAACTGGGAGACATGAACAAGTTATTCTCTTGCAGATTCTAGAGGCTAGAAGTCTAAAATCAGGGTATTGGTACTTTCTTTCTGGGCACTCTGGGGAAGGGAACTTTTCCATGCCTTTCTCCTGGCTTCAGGTGGTTGCCAGCAACCCTTGGCATTCCTTGGTCTCTAAACATTACATATCAGTCTCTGCCTCCATCCTCACATGGCCTTCTCCTTCGTGTATCTCTTCTCTTCTTATAAAGACACCAGTCATATCAGGTTAAGGACCCATCCCCCTACAGCCAGGTCACATCTTAACTCATTACATCAGCAGTGACCCTAGTTCTAAATAAGGTCACATTTGGAACTTCCAGAAAGGATGTAGCATCACAGGAGTATTATTGAACCTGGCACAGTCTAATGTCCTCTGGCTCTCAAAAAGTCATGTCCCTCTCACATGGAAATACATTTACCATGTCCTAACACCCCCAAACAACCTAACCCATTCCAGCTCCAACTCTAAGGACAAAATATCTTAATCTAAATATCTATATCTAAATATCAGTCCCACGTCTCACATCTAAATCAGGAGCCAATTCTGGGTGAACTTCCTCTCCATCACATACTCATAGAATAGCCAACCTCCAGGGCCTGGTTTCCCATTTCAGAAGAGGGTAGTGGAGGGGGAAGAGCAGGGACCTGTCTTGTTAACAGTCCTAACCAGGATTTTCAATGGTGCTTGACATTCTGCTTATGCTCAGTTTCTTGAACAGGGGAATAAACAGCTTTGAGAATCATACAAGATAATGAAAACAAAACATTTCTGAAAACTCTTTGATAAAATTAGAGTTTCTTTAGGTTGCGCTGGGCCAATAAACAAAAAGTAGTGTAGTCCACACCTAAGTTTGTCCCTAAATCAACCTGAAGTAAACGTCAGCTCTTTGGTTCTTATAGATACAGAAAACAACAGTAGGTACTATTTGTGCTGTCTTAGGGGACAGTCTTCCTAAAGGCAGGAGAAATGGATTGGCATGGGCAGGGAGAGGAGTGGCGTGTCTAGCTTTTCAAGGTTGTACCAAATGTAGACTGGGGAGAATTCTGCTTTATTTTATAGCAGAAGTCAGTTGTCTACACTGCTATCTACATGTTTTCCCTCTACTTCAGTTCCTGTTGCCATTTCGTGAAGAACAGCCTTCTGACAGGAAGGGTCTAGTGCAAGGTCCCTCGCTTGCACACTAAGAATTTCAAAATGACACCAGCAGAGTAGTGAACCCTTGGCAAGGCTCTGTGTGGCTGTGTCACTGCGCTGGCCACACTTCCCCAATCTCACAGCCCTCGCCACATGCCCCACCTTGGGAACATGTGTTCCCATAAAATAGGGGCTGGAGGGGAACCAAACTGCTACTCTTCAGCTCTCACCCAGATTTCCATTCACCCCGGGTTTCCTGATGAAAGTCTCCTCACAGCTATCATCTCCGCATGTGCTATTTACACACGAACTTTATTTAAAGAGCACAACAGTAATCTCAATTGCACCCAAGATGTTTGGCAAGGCAAAAGTAAACAGTTTTTTTTTTTTTAAGGGAAAAGCTGGGCATAAAGAGGCGAACTCCTCACCCAGGACCACTTAAATTAGCACAAGCAGGCACTTGGAATCCAGGATCTTGAGAACTCTGAGTCTGGGTGCTTTCCATTTATACAGTGTGACTGTCCTTTTCCCTAGGGTGATGTCCTTGTATTCCCATCTTCCTGTCATGTCAACCATGGAGTCTAGGGGACTTCTTCCTTCTACTGTCCAGAGACAGCAGACAGGGTGCCCCTCAGTTCGACTTGATCACATTTCACCACAGTCAGGCATGGCCCACATCTCCAGACCCCCTGTGGGCTCTGGCCACCAGCCTCCCTGCCCGCTGCCCCTTGGGAAGCCATCACAGTCTCCGCACAACAGGGGAGCGGGGAGGTGCAGGACTATGACAGATCATTTTGTTGTTGTGTTTCTGCTCACTGCACTTTGGTGGAAAAGTGTTCTAACCAAATTATTGCAGAGCAGTGAGTGTTGTTCTGGTTTAGATATTTGCAGCCAATTATGCTTAATGTGAACGACAACATCCAACCAATGCCTCTGGCCTGCCAAACTCCAATGAGCTGAGGTGAGCTCCCAGACCCCAGGGTTGGGGACTCGCTGCTCCCTTCTCCCTGGGCCCTTCCCCTCCACCCCTGGTCTCCACTGTGGCTCTTTTTGATATGATTCTCTTCCAGGGCAGGAGAAATGAGAGAGGAAAGTCCCGACCTCAGCTTAGAGCTCTGGTTCTATCAAGAACGGTGCCTATACTGGGCTTAGGGTCGGGGAGATGGGGACACACTCCCATCCTAAGCTTTATTCTGCTTACTTGGAACTGAGTTTTATTTATCTATGAAGTGGAAGCATTCTAATACCTACCAGTACATTTAGCTGTTTGATGAATCAGAGAAATGGGAGATTTCAGACATTTTTTTTCCACAAAAACTAACAGCAAAAGGTCCAGAACATTCATTTTTTTTTCAGTCAACTTCTATTGAACACCCACCACTACTTTTGGTTCCATGATGAATGTTTAAAAACTTGCTGCTCTTACCCCAAAAGGACTACTATGTAGTGGGGAAGCAGTCATGCCTTTCTCTGGATGACAACAAAGAATAAGAAAGAAATAAGTTTGTGTTTATGAAAGACAGCTCCTGTCAACCCCCAAGATACTAGGTATAAATGACAACAGTCACAGTGACTTTGTGAGACTCAAATTTCCGGTTACACAAGCCACTCAGCAGCTCTGCGTGCCTGGCCACATGTAGGGAGTAGTGCTGGGTGTCTGCAGGGGGTCCTCAGCGCCTCTCTCCTCACCTCGGCCAACCCTGTGTTCCAAAGGCCTGATTGTGTCCTGCAGAGCTTGGGTCCTTGGTCATGTCCAATCAATAGGGGGCAGGAGAGTAGGGATAGGGCATGGGAGGAGGAGAGTGATGGGATTTCTTGCTCCATTCTCTACTGGTGGAAGTCCTCTAGGCTGGCTGGCTACCAAAGAGGAAACTGTAGCTCCTGCACAGCAGGCGTTCCCTCACTCTCTTACTCTTACTCTCTCACACTCTCTCACTCTCACATTCACTCTCTCTCATACACTCTCTCATACACTCTCACACTCACTCTCACACTCTCTTACTCTCACACTCACTCTCACATTCACTCTCACTGTCACTCATTCTCATTCACTCACACTCACTCTCACTCTCACTCATTCTCACACACTCTCTCTCTCTCTCTCTCTCTCTCTCTCTCTCTCTCTCCTTACCTTTCCATCTCCCTCTTCCCCTCTGGTTCCAGCCACATTCTCAACCTTTGGCCTTTCAAGCCCCAAGATAGTCTCCCCAAATTCCTGAAGCACAATCCTCTTCCTTGTGGTTTCCCTTATATCCTGCCCACTTCAAAAAAAAAAAAAAAAGTCTATTAAGTTTGCCTCAGACTTCCCACCTTAAATGTGCTAATCTGTCCCTGCCCACATTCTGACGGCTCTGCTGTGTTCTAAGTAAGAAGATAGACTAAAAATTAAACAATACAATATGCTACATCAGAAGTAATTTAAGAAGAAAAATTGGGGGCTAAGATCTGGTTTAAAAACCCTTTCTCACCAGTTGTGTGAGTCTGGACCAGCAATTTTATCTCTTTGAAACTCAGTTTCCTCATTCATAAAATGGAGATAATACTATCTACCCCCTCAAGGTTGTGAGGATTGTAAAGGATATGAAGAGTCCAGTGACTGCCATATATAAAGAGGCAAATGGAGGGTAGAATCTTCTTGTTGTTATTAGTGATATTAATATCAGCTCTACATGAAATGTAAAAGATCTCCCCCCCCCCCATTTTTAAAACCACAAGATCATTTGTTTCTAAGGTACATCACATGGCTTCATGTTACAGAGAATTACTGGGACTTCGGGCCATGTTCTTGGCTGTAGGTTTGACTGAGCACTACTCCTGTGACTTTGAGCCCCTTCCCAATACACGCTTTGTCCCTGGCCAGGTGTTGATTCGCCGGCGCCCACTGGTCTATGTGGTGAACCTGCTGATTCCCAGCATTTTTCTAATGCTCGTGGACCTGGGGAGCTTCTACCTCCCACCCACCTGCTGTGCTAGGATCGTGTTCAAGACCAATGTGCTGGTGGGCTACACCGTCTTCAGGGTCAACATGGCTGACGAGATGCCAAGGAGCACAATGAGCACGCCTCTGATTGGTAAGTGGCCTCAGAGTTGCCGGTGCCCCTCTTCCCTCACTCCCACCAGAGATCTGAGGCTACATTTCAGATCTGGGAGGGGAGAGAGACCCCAGAGCCTCTGGCTAATGTCATCTCCTTTGCTCGCTTCCTAGGAGTCTTCTTCACTGTCTGCATGGCCCTATTGGTCTTCAGCTTATCGAAGTCCATCCTGCTGGTCAAATACCTCCATGATGTGCGTTGCAGCGGGAAGGAGCTGCCTCTCTTATGCTTTCAACGGAACATTGACACTGATTGGCCTGGAATGGCGCCTGAGGCCCAGCTTGCTGGGGTAACAGGTTGTGAGAAGTCCTGAGGCCCTGCCCTGTCTATCACCACCTGCACCAGTTCCTTCCAGTGATGCACTAGTCCTTGGGGGGCTGGGTGAATTTACAACACCTATTTCTTAGCTGGATTTTAATTTGCTGGGGACTGAAGGCTGCCTCTTGTTGACTTTCCAGAAAACCTCATCTGAGCTTGGCCCTCAGGGTCTCAGCTGGCCCTAGATTGTTTCACTTTCTAGTTTCAACCTAAAGTGGTTGAGCCAGTGGACTCAAAATGATAGGTTGCTGGCACACTCACAAGCACACACAAGTGCACACCCACACACAGGTAATATATTTGGGCTCTAGGTGCATAAAGTGAAAAGTTTTAAGAATCTTCCAAGTCCCTGAAGCTCATACTGAATCTGTCTATGCTGGTCCCTTGGTCAGAACATCTCCTGTAAGGCTTAAGCCCAGATACCCCAAATAGGTAATACGACTGCCGTGTTCTCTAGGGCTTCCTCTCAGTGGGTGCTGAGTCCCCAGCCCCCACCCAAGCCCCTGCCCATTTTATCCCATAACTCTCCTCAAAGGACAAGGTCATCAGCTGTGGTGGGAAGTCCAAGGGGGGTCTGAGTAGCCCCTGGCTTACCTAGGGTGTTTTCCTCTCTCACACAGACTCCCCCGTTGGTCCAGAGCATCAGACCCAGTCAGGGACCCTGAATGAGATCCGGTCCCAACTTCAGCCCATCAGCAACTACTTCCGAACCTGGGACCGTGAACATCAGCAGGAGGTTGGGTGGCTGGCCCTCCTGGAACGCCTTGACCGACTGCTCTTCTACAGCTACCTTGTCATCTTGGGGCTCTATTCTGTCACCCTGTGCTCCCTCTGGGCGCTATGGAGGGGCTCTTGAAGAGGGGAGCTGGTGGTCCAATCAGCATATCTCACAGCACTTAGGGAAGACTGGAGGGTTTTTGTGGGGAGACTGGAGGTAAAGGAATGGTAGGTAAAAAGCTTTCCCTGGCACCCCCTTGCCACTCTTTATTCTGCTTAGATGCACATACCTAGTGAACTACTGAGAGGATGACACAGGAGAAATACTGGAGTGATTATTGACAAGAGTGTACAAATAGTAAAATAGGTGTCCAGTGAAAATTAAACCTGCCCTCTGGACCCAGTTTCCTCCCCCCACAGTGATGGCTGCTAATCATTCTCTTTCAGGAAATTTCTAGGCACATACAAGCATGTGTGTATATTTTAACAACTCTTTTTAAGTTGTAGACTCACTCCATCTCCCAATACTGCCTTGGTCACTGACTCAAAACCTTTCTAAGTGTCAATCAAGTCCTAGGCATTGTATTATCTACCCCAGAGAATACAGAACAAACCCATCAGTGTTCATTCTTGCCTTGACACCAGATTCCCACCATGCCTGTGCCTTTCTGTAGTTTTTGTTCCCACGAACCCCATAGAGTATGTTTCCCTCTGTCTTCTCAGCAGTGCTTTGCTGTTGAGGGGGTAGAGATGCCAAGGCTGGAGCCCCAACCTAGTTCATTTAGTTAATACCACCAGGTGCCAGGCATTGAGCCTGGGGCTGTGACCCTGGGAGTCTGTAATACACTATCCTTGCATTGGTCTACACCGCAAAGCCACAGATGAGATTCAGTCCATAACCGCCCTTGACAGAACTATATCTGGTATCTAGAAACAGATTGATTTTTTCACAGCTCTGGGCTAGAAATCCAAGATGGAGCTGATTTCTCCTGAGGTCTCTCTCCTTGGCTTCCACATAAGCCTTTTCCCTTGTCCTCACACTGCCTTCTCTCTGTGCTCTTACATACTGATGTCCAAACTTCCTCTTCTTGGGACACCAATTATATTCGATAGGGTGCACCCTAGTGCCCTCACTTGACCATAATTACCTCTTTAAAGAGGCTGTCTGTTAAGTATAGTCACCTTCTGAGGTACTGGAGCTTGGGAACGCAGCATATGAATTTTGTGAGGACACAATTATGGTCTTAAAACTCATGTGATTGTGGAGGCTTGGCAAGTCCAAAATCTAGGAGAGGCTAGCAGGCTTGAGACCCAGGGGAGAATGGCAACAGAATTCCCATTCCTTCAGCAGACATCTCTCTTTTTTCTGTTAAGACCTTTGACTGACGATGAGGGCCGCTCACATGCTGAAGGGTGATGTTTTCCTCAAAATTGACAGATTTTAATGTAAATCTCATAAAAAAAAACTTCACAGAAACATCTATAATAATGTCTAACAAACTACCCAAGTAGCCAAGGTGACACAAATATTAGTCACTGTATTCTCAGTGGCCCTTAGTGTTCCATCTGTCCCCAGTTACTCATTCAGACAGAAGAACCCGACCACCTTGCACTTGGGTAATAGATCAACATCCGACTTGTATACTTATTCAGTCACATCTGTGCTGACCTGCCTACCTTAGGGCAGGTCCTGTGACCTCATAACCTGAATCCCAAAATTAGAATGCAAGCCTTGCACAAAATTCCCTTCCTCTTGTATTTGACTCTGTTTTTCATGCCTTCCTATTAGGATCTTTGAGCTAGCCAAACCATTCTGCTTGCCTTCCTCCCAGGAAGAGTTTTATTTCCACCCAAACATCTACTTCTAGTTGATGTCCTCTTCTTTTGTCTCACCAGCATGTACATCACTTCATCTGAGAAGCCTGCCTGAGTAGCCTTTTCCCTTTCTTCACCTGCCCACCCCATCACAGTCCTCTCTTCTCTAATCTCACATTACCTTATATCCTTCTCCCTTTGAATGCTTTTGGCCTCCTAAACATCATCTGTTAAATAGATTGCGCACTGCTAGAATAATATCCTGTCTTCCATTTCTAGCTTATCTCCCATCTCTGCCTGAGTTTTGCTCATGGTGAATCTGCAAGTTATTGCAGAGTGACCCATTCTGGTTCTTTGCTGACCATGAACATAATTTTATAGGTTCCTCTAGTTCAAAGGACAAAATTTACCTGAGGTTTGACCCCAGCACCCCTCCCCTCCAGCTCCCTGTCACCTCACATCCCTCTTCTCTGGCTTAGAGTAGCCATCCGGAAGTCAGCAGGCCGAAAGACATAGGTTCAGTGACAGCCATCTCCTACCATCGCAGAGGATACAGAAGTCCTAAGCTGTTTGCTAGGAACTTTTTCCTGCACTAAAATTGCCTTTAAAAAAAAATCTGCCCCCATCCCCCAAAGAAAAAGAATTTAAATTCAAACAGCCTTTACCTGCAGCCTCCCTCTCTCATTACCTCCCAGTTAGTGCTCAACGCCAATTGTCCATGAAATTCCACTGCTGCTGTTAATGAAATGAGGAACATAAGAAGTTTGTGAACAGGAAGTGTCCATACAAACCTCCACCTGTTTCCCTCCTTACTTCCTACTTTATCCTACTTGCCTCCCTAGCCTCCGCCTCTCAACTCTCCTATACATTAATCCCAGCCCTCTTCACGTCCTCAGATATAGAGGAAGAAGAGGCCTGCAGGGAACTCCCCATGATGGAGTCTCTTTGACTATGTTTTAGAGAAAGCATCTGATCTGGGGCCTGCCTACTTCACTGTCCAGCTAAGGAACCTTGAGCCTGACTTCTCAGAGCTTCAGTTTACCCTATTTGACCCTGGAATTGCTTATACATGCTCTACCCACATCATAGAATTTTGAAGATCAGAATGAAGCAGTGTATTAAAACCATTTTGAAAAGTAAACAATGCATCACAGAATAAAAGACTTGTCTGCTCTCAATAGATGGAGTCCAGTCTTGAGTCTTTCCGATGAGGTCCTACTTCCAGTTCTTGCTCTCAGAATGCATACCCCCCAGAACTGCCTTTATCCCAGTATCCAAAGGTTAAGGGCTAAAGTCATCACATGCCTCCTTGCAGGAGAGTTGAGCGACAGGGACCTATCAAAGGGACTTCCCATGCAGCTCACCTGTACTTCCTTTCTAGAGAATGTCATTCAGGTTCTTTACGTCAGCCTCTGGAAGCTATCCTTCAAGAGTGAGGCATAGCCCCTAGCCTGGAGAGCCAGGTGCTCCGATCTCAGTGCTGTGCTGTCAGGAACTTGTTCTGAGCCCCTGGGAAATGTCTGCATCCTGAAGGAATGACATTATTCACAAATGATACTAGAAACCTCCTCCTGCCATAGTGTTCCTATGCCACGGATGCACAAGCCATGCACTCCACAGAGCAGCTCTAGCTCCAGCCCTCTATATGCTTACCCATTTCTCGAATCCTATTTCACAGAGACAACTGAGGAACAGAGAAAAAATGGGACTTTCCCAGCTGTGATTGCTCCTACCATCTGCTGCTTCCCAGTC